>VXCM01009904.1:0-33249 GCA_014773175.1 Lucifuga dentata | reverse complement strand
ACTTGGCCAGCACTGTACAAGTAGCATTTCTCTGTGTCTGCATGGATTTTAGTATACTTCTCTAACTCCACATTACACCAAACGTTAAAGCAAGAACTCATCCAACATTTGTCTTCTGACAATCAAACATTCACTTCCTGTAGGTGTACAAAGTGTGTAGTTTCCTCAGTGTGTTTACATGCATGTTAAAACTTTGATTCTAATCAGGCTAATGAGACAATAAATAGATTTTTTTTCAAACATCATGTAACTCAGCTTAACATTGCTATATTTGATGTTGGAAACGCTGTGCAGCCGACCAGGATTTTGTGACTGTAAACCAAAACCCCAGTTGAGCTGGCTGACAATGAGCAAAAACACAAGATGCTTTTATGTACAGAATGGTTGATCAGCTAACCCATAATGGCAAATTAATATAACAAGGCAAAGCAAAATCATAAGGCAGTGTTACAAAATGTACTGACTGATGGAGGATGAGAACTCAGCTTGGATAAATGTTGTCACAATGATGATCTGTTCATACTGTATAAAAAAAAAATCTCTGAATGTACATAGAAACTTCTGAAAGCATAATCCTCTCTCTACCGAGCACCCATATGCTGCTCTGCCATTGGTCAGAAACATTATTTCTTGCTTCTCATTGGCTGCCCTGTGAATTTACCAGTGATGATGCAACGAATGAACATGCTTCTTATAAAGCTCAACAGCGTCGTGCCAGGATTTACATGGAAACAGTTTTGAGTCATATTTTAGTGAAAAGGCGACTGTTTGGAACATATTCAGTATAAGGATGGAAAGCTGAAAAGACATTTTGATGCTGCTGTTTCTGAAAATGAACATTAGAATCCTTTTAAAACAATATGAATCCAGCCTGACTGTAGATGTTTGGAGTGTTTGATACTCAAAAGATTGATTCTGGGCAGAGTGTAAAATTTACAAACCCTAGAGCTACAAAAAATACATGATTTTTATGTCATAAGAGCCTTTCATGACGTTATTATTGTTGCCACACTGTTCAACATATTTTCCATTTTTTTAATGGTTTATGCTGCTCTACAAGGCAGAGGCTTCCGATTATCTTGCATATTTAGTGAATAACATGTTTTCATTTTCATGTTTTCCTGTTTAATGTGAAGTAAGAGGCAGTGGAACATCTTAAAATCCAAGTGAAGCTTGCAGGGTTTTATTGATGAACCTCATGCTGCTTTATAATGCTGCATGGTGACAAGAGATGCTGCAGACATTTCCAGGTTATATTCCCTCCATTCTCATGCCAAAGACTGACAGTGACAAGCTTGCTATAGTGTCCACACATTCAGAGGATTACCTGCAATAATAAAAGCAACACCAGCCACCTTAAACGGTGGGGGGGATTGATCTCCCATAATGCTTTGTCTTGATGAGACAATGAAAAATGGCCTGAGCCAGCGACATGTCAATATCAGGGCTACCAGGTTCTTATTTAATCCGGTTTTCTTTAAAATGATAGCTCTTGTTACATTTTCACTGCCAGTCTGTCAGCTTGACATTGCAATATTCCCCCACTCCTCAGTTTCCTGGTCGGTTTCATTTATTTTAAAATGCCATTTCACACATGGCTGACTTTAACAAGGCATTATACAGCGCTGAGGCAAAGTCTGGGAGATAGAATTGTGACAGATACAAGATTTTTTTTATGGCAAAAATACAGAATATTGTAAACTCTGGAGTGTATAAATGTGGCAGAGTTCAGACAGGAAAACATTGTGTGTGTGTGTGTGTGTGTGTGTGTGTGTGTGTGTGTGTGTGTGTAAATGTCATTCAGTCTCTCTCTCACTGTGGAAATGATGTCCAGTACCAAACCTCATGAATCCATTCAGTCAATTCTATTGGCAGTAGCAATTTTAACTAATAAATGATGCATTTGAGTCCTTAACAAAAATAAAAAACAAAATAAAATTTAGTCAGCAATTACATAGTTTAAGTACTTATTAAGTGTCGTTGAGGTACAGGAAGTCGGACTTGGAAGTCGGACTTACCCCCCAACATAGCAGCAATGGTGGAATGAACTTTTTATCATACTGCAGAGAAAATGATGTATAATGTAAGGGGAAAACCTGAAGTATTTGACAAAATGTGGTCTGTGATCCAAAGTATTCCCATAATGAAATTTGATTAATGATGGAATGATGTTCTTAAATGACCAGTAAAATGTGGGTGGACAAGGGAAAAGGCGTATGGTGGGCAAGTTTACGTAACGGCCAATCGATTTTCGTTTTGGAATGGGGAAAAGCAAAATGAAAAACGAGCCATTTTCCGATTTTTCTTTGTATGTTTCATGCTTGAAAACTTTCTGCTTTGCTTTTGCATTTACTTCTTTGTTTGCACCAGAAGTCTTTGGTCTTTACCTGGTTGTAACTCACCTCAAACCAAAGAAGAAGAAGAAGAAGAAGAAGAAGCTAATCAGATGGTAGATTCAAACAGGAAATATGAACATGCAGATTTCATTTTAGAAAACAGGGGAAAGGGAATATCTCGCGGTGATATCGCTGTTGCATTATGAGCCTAATTTGGAGCCGGATGAGGATTTTCTGAGATGATTTGCTTAACAAGAACTTGGAAAGCGAAGCTGCTCTGATGGCAGACTTGAGCTTAAAGTCGCTAATGCTAAGTCAAGCATGAAACTAATTTACCACTTCTGAACATAAAAAGAAAAATTGTTAAACTACTTATTTTTCATTTTCCTATTCTTAAACGAACAATGGGAAAGGGCTCGTTATCCACATTCCAAAACAAAAATCGACTGGCCATAATGTACACAAATCCGTGTATCATTCATTCTCTTCATATCCATTTAAAATCCAAAGTCGGAAAACGCAAAAAAAAAAAAAAAAAAAAAGCTCTTATTCCGTTATTAAGTTACAAATCTAACATAAAAGACAAATAATGAATTGTTTTTGTATTTCTGATTTTATGCTCAAATTAAAAATAGAAAATGACAAAACCAACCTAACTTGATTTTGATATTTAAACTTTCCATTTTTTTTTTTTTTTTATTATTTTATTTTATTTATTTATTTATTTTTTGGGTGGGGGTTGAGGTTAATCACCATAGTATGAATTAATTGAGCAGGTTACATGAAACTACAATACCTGAAAGATTCTGCCTTTGAGAATTACACATTTATTTCCTCCGAACAAGATGAAATTCTCCATGATCATCCATGCTAACAAAACACAAGCTAACAATTGCTAACGTCTGGGTTATACCAATTCAGTAAGCTTAAATATTAAAATCAAGTTAGGTGCTCCATTTTCTCATTTTCTATTTTTAACTTGAGCATAAAATCGAAAGTACGAAAAAGAAGTCATTATTATTATTATTATTATTATTATTATTATTATTATTATTATTATATGTTGGATTTGTAAATGAATATGAAAAGAATGAATGATACACGTGTATGAGGACCACGTGGGAATCGTAATAATCTGTATTACTTGGTTATATTTTTTTCTGTAGTTTGCTATATTGAAATAAAGCAAAAAAAAAAAAAAANAAAAAAAAAAAAGTGTCATTGAGTAAACTATATTATAGTCTCTATACCGCTCCCCCCAGCAAACATCATGATATACAGTATTTTTTTTCTTTTCTGTCATTTTGTCACACTGTTTTCTGTAGCTATATGTACTGTTTATACATTCCACCTTATTTTACATTGCGTATGTGATTATAGAATAGTTCATACTGCTGCTTTAAGCCATTATAAGAAAGAATAAGTGGAAAAAATAATGCCATTACTGTGTCTGGATGTAACAGCAAGGCACATTACTGTAGAGCGTAGTGACAGTAGACAGTAGTTGTAGCTGCTCACGCTGAACCCTCCACGATGCAGCTGTGGGTGAAACACGCCGTGGCTGACATATCAGTGATGTTTATTAAGAGACGAGTCTATCAGGTCTCATAAGCCGCTTCTCACAGGCGGCAGATCTTTTGTTTCTTCCGGAGGGTGTCATCAATCTTGCGTGGCTGCGCTCTCCTGAGCGCTTGATGGGAGATCACGGATTCCTCCCTCCCAATCGCAGTAGGTTCAGTGGTGAGGCAGGTAGGAAGCACACACGCACGCACACACACACACACACACACACAAGCCTTCATTCTCTCCTCTATTCTGGGATGTGCTTTCACAAAGGGAGGCTCCACTGCAGAAATGACACTGTAATTCTCTCTGTGTTAGAGGAATAAGTTTGCCTGCAATATATATTTTTACATTTTTTTTTTTCTTTGACACACTTTGTGGACTTTGCTTAGAATATCTGCTCCCATTTCTCATTCATGTTGTACTTTCATAACACAAGGAGAGCTCCTGTTTCCCAAAACCCGTTCACATATGTTTCATGTTGCACGCTGTCACAGGAATAACCTGTATGAAGGAAGATTCCCCAAATATATCCTGCTGCTTTCTTCTGGCTCATAGGTTCCTGGAACTATTTTATGATTTTTCTGTTGAATCATTACTGTTACAGAATCTTACTGAATGACTAATATCTGAAAAACCTTAAAGTACACTTACTGGACTTAATGTGAGGTGATTTTAAAGGACCATACCATCCATTTTGCATGTTTGAGCCTAATATATTCAGTTTTTATACATGTACAATCATTTCCCAAAGGATAAAACCGTATTTCAGCTTTCCTGATATTTTGCAAAATCTCTTAATCTTTCAAAATCAAATATTCAAGTGATACACCCACCTTAAAAATCCATGTTTCTCCTGCTAATAGTTACACAGCCTTATGAAGTCATGGTCTTTAAATTTTTCCATAAATGCAGGTCTTCTTTTGGGACTATATTTCCCGGTGGAGACATACATTCACTCCACGCTTTTTATTGTGCTTAAAATTACATAACTTCTAAAAAAAAAACCTGAATACACATCTTGTTGGCGATGATTGATTATTTATCCCAAGAACGTTTCAAATATCAACAAGTTGATTTTAATAGTGTACCAGAATGAACTGAAACCAATGGAGGTCTGGAAGGAAGGAAAAACATTTTTAATTCACCTTTCCAGTAGTATGCTTTGGGAAATGATTTCAATAACCTTACATGTATGAAAATTAAATATATTATACTCAAACATGCAAAATAGTGGTATGGTCCTTTAAAACCGCAACATTGTGTGATGATCATGCAAATATAAACCAGTTGACCTGGTCATTAATATTCCTAGAAATACGAATAAAAGTGAGCTAATTAGCTTAATTGAAAAAGGAGAGCTTATGGAGTTACCAAAGTTACAAAGATAAAATATTACATCAGTTACAGCTCATACAGTACAGTAATTGGTGAAGACAATACAGTATATCAGTATAAGAAGAATAGTGTTGAAGTAGTACAGTAGTGGTGTACTTAATGAAAGTAAAAGTCCATTCAAATGTTTTACTTGTGTGGCATTGGATCAAGTGTCTCATGTGTGTAATATGAAATTGATACTTGGCATGTAGAGACAGAAATTGCTCTCTGCTGCAGCTAGAATGAAATGAAAGCAGATAACGGCATCGACTCCGAGTCATTCGCAGTGTCATAACTTGTATGTAAATCTCTGGCTGGGATCGTACACCATTAAGTGCACTTCAGTAGATTTATGAAGTGATCTGTGCAGAAGTCGTTTGTAGATGCTGTACACAGCAGACCTGGACATGATGAATATACTCCACTTGGCTCTGGCTGGACCGTTGAATTTGAAACGGTAACCAAAGCTGTGTAGACAGTGTTAATGTTTATTCTCTGACTGTTGCACTGTATTAACCTTTAACAAGATATGCCACCACTCTTACAAAGGGCATTCATTCCTTTATGCTTTTTTAATTTTTATATATATATATATATATATTTTTTTTTTTTTTTTTTNTTTTTTTTTTTTTTTTTTTGTTTTACCATTACAGGCTCAGCTAATACAACATCTATGGTAATGGTCAGAAAGCTAACATGTAACTTGAAGCATCTCTTCTTATAAGAAATGGTATTCACATGGCGTTATACCACAAACAAAGGCTGGCATGTTCAGCCCACATTCCACATCTTACATCCCACTGGTGAAGAATTAAAAGGATCATTTCATACTAATTGCTTTTTCAGTATGATAATCCAAGCAATAAACTGCAGAGAAGCTCTGCTCATCTACGGTGAAATTTGCCCAAATGAAATAAATTCCTCTTCACTTTCAATTTCCAAGCCAACACAAGAGCAAAATACGTGCTGGAGTCTGGACTCAGAGAAAAAGAGCAAATTTGAATCAATATTTCCTATTAGAGACACTGATGCTTAAACCAACAATGGCCTCTGCTGAATGAGGTTCAACACATTGTGTTTTCAGATGTGTGGAGTAATTGAATTTTCTATTGAAAAGGCTCCTCTGATTAAACTGAAGAATAAAAGGAAAATGCAATCAGAGAGATGGTTGTTTGGTACAAAGAGTTACCTTCAAAGTTTGTCATCAAAGTTATGTTGACTAATGTGTGACTCGGGTTTCTTGAATGGAGTTTTCTGCATGTATATGGAAAGAACACATGTTGTTTTGCAAGCATGGCTGAATGAGAAAGTGGTGCAGCTTTTGACGTATAAGATGTATATAACGATTCTTGTTTTCTTGAAGACTTTGGTCCTTTGCATAGTGTATCTTCAGTGTGTGCTGTTATTTGTGTGGGTTTATGGCTGCTGGGTGGAGTATTGTGTTAATAGACAGATTTAAAAAAAATCAGTAAGAAAACGGCCCTCCCAGCGCTGACCCTTCTACCACTCCGCCTCGATCTGTCAACTGTCCTCCCTCTGACTTTTCACCCTCTGATCCTCATCTCCTGCTTTGGAGTAAAGAAAAACAGACCAGAGTGCATTGCTAGCCGCTTTAAAAATGTGTTAGAACCAGCACACACACACACTTTGATAAATACGCTGTGTTTGGCCCGATCAGGCACGCAGACACAAGCAGATAAAAATCTAAACAGAAATTTCATGTCAGTTAAACACTCCATTCAAAGTGGGTGTTGATTAGTTCTTGTCTGAAGTGAGTTTACCACGCTGAAATTGGACTCGCAGGAAGAAACGGCCATTGTGTGTAAAGTGCAGGTAGAATCTGAAGTGTGTGTTTGGTAATCATTCCAGGTATCCTCAGCTCATTGGATATCTCTTTATCAGTGCAGATAAAATTTGCTGTGATAAAATGCTGGTGCAGGAGAAAAGTAAGAATTGGTTGCTGCTGATTGCTTTTCCCTGCCCGTATGTCAGATGGTGTCTTTAGCCGCCGTCTGTCTGTCTGCAGCTTCTCCTTCTGTTACTAAAGGCTGGAGGAAACCGCTCTTTTAAAACTCCCATCTGACAGGACAGACTCAAAGGAGCCAATCACGGTTCTGCTGAAGTCAGTATATTGGAGGCACAGACAGTACATTACCTGTGACCAGGCGAAGTAAAGGTGAGAAAGAGAGAGAAATTACACGCTGCTTTGCAACACAGAGGTGATTTCACTTTTGCAGTCTTCATAAAGGAAACATGATCAAATCTGATTCTCCTGAGCTTCTGGACGAGCAGCAACATCACTTTCCCAGTTTCTCTTGATGAAAGAAAACGCTGACATCTTCATCCTCCCAGTTTTCTTTTTTCTTTGTAGTGCTATTTGTTATTATCTTAAGTTGACTGCTCCAAAAAAGTCACCTCAAGTAGCACATGGAGAATTGTAATTATGTGAATGTAAGTAATATTAATCATCACATCTTCTTGTTGTTCTAATTAAGTCATGCTAACTAATCATTTTTCTTTTTTTTTTTTTTTTTANTTTTTTTTTTTTTTTTTAGATCTGTTATACATTAATAAACATAACTTGTGGGTTGTTATAATGAACTACTGTGCTTTTCCTTTCTGAAAAATTCTCTTTATTATTGTTATTATTATTGTTGTTTTCTTGTTATTATAAATTTACAAATAAAAACTGTCCAAAAAGTCTTTGATTTCTTTCAATAGTTTGTCGTGTGAAACTGTGTATCCAGTAAGACGCTTGGGAGGGGTGGGAGCACAACACCAGGCTACTGACTTAGCTTAGCTCTTAGCATGTTCAGTAGCCTAGCCTATGTTTTATGGTGCTCAAATATACCGGTAAATTGCAAACACAGAGGTGGGCAGAGTAGCCAGAAACTGTACTCAAGTACTTTATAATAGTGACTCAAGTATAAGTAAGAGTAGTCACCAAAATAATTACTTGATTGAGAGTAAGAAAGTATCTATAAAAAGATTACTTGAGTAGTGAGTAACTTTGATCAAGTTTATTCTTTCAAATAATCAACAAGCTATAAAGTGCTCATCTGAACAGAAAAAAAAATGCAAAGTAGCTATATGTAGCTTCTAATACAATCTAAATCATATAAAGAAACAGTAAACAGTAATAAATATTTACCACATAACAAATCATGACAATTCTGGCCCCAAGACAGTTAGCTAGGTTAGCTTCATGAATTTACTCAGAATAGAACAGGAAAACTTGAGTTAGCATTAGCAGCAGCAGCTAGTTAAGTAGCTAACATTGCAGCTTATCGCCAAATGTTTCTCAAGTTCCATGTTGATTCTTAGAAGCTGAAATGTCACATTTTTATCAGACAAAGATGTAACACATTATGTAGCTGTTGGTTTTGGTAGACAGAAAAGAAAACAGTGTTTGAATATGTGGCCAGGGATGTGCCTCTTCTAAACCTCCTGCTGTTGATTCCACCATGACTGTTCTGCTCTGGGTGAAACCATGGAAATGGAGGGTGGGGGCGTGGCTACTTCGGAGCTGAAGCAGACAGTGTAGTGTCTGACAACGAGAGAAAAACTGAATGTGACTGAATTCAAACGGTGAAACCAAAAGTAATGCAAAGAGTGCGACCAAATGTAACGGAGTAAAAGTATATTTTTATCTTCAGAAATATACTCCAGTATGAGTTAAAAATATCCTGCAATAAAACCACTCAGTAAAGTACAATTTTGTGAAAAAAGTTACTTAAGTAAATGTAACGGTGTAAAAGACATTATTACACACCTCTGCAAACACAAAACGTTGTGTGGCTTATTTTTAGTTTCTCTCAAACATGCCCAGAGACAAACTGAGCCAACTTTCAGTTCCAGCAGCTTCCATCATTCCAAGTCTCCCAGCAGGTCAGAGCTCCGTGGATTCAAACTCTGACCTCAAAACTCACAGAAGGCTCTGGAGTCTCCCGCTAACTCTCTCAGTGAACAAACCGGCAGCTCGAGTCACAAATCACGTAACCACCACTCAACTTGTTCACCATTGCAAGGATGCACTCTGATGGACACTCATGTACACTACATCAAATGTCCCTTTATTGCAGGTGGAGACAGCTGCCCACACAAAATAGTGTAGTGGCGCTGTGCTGAGGTGGACTCTTCTTCCCAGCATGCCTTGCAGCACAGTGATGTGCTAAAAATGTTTAGTTCCGCTTGTGAGGTTGTAACTTGGTTCCCCTGTTGTGGAAGCTAAATAAAAATAGCGTTTTGGTCAGTAAGAAGCAAACCACTTTTGTCCGAGCCAAATAAAAAGACATTATTTTTATAGTTGATGTTAGAATTTTATTATTTATCTTGAGGGTAGGAGGTGCTATGAAAGAAAAACAATATAATTTCTTACATTTTTACCATACACCAAAAACCTAAAGTATATGACTCATTTCTGGCTGCTAACTGGCTCACTTGCAGAAATACTGACTCTATTAACCTGATGATTAGATGACTTGGCCAAGTCGACTCTAGTATTAGTTTCACTCACTCTACAATAATCCATCAGTTCTACAGTTGTAACTGTTATGCTGTAAAATACTCTGCATCTGGATATGCAACACCGTGTCATTACTGGACTTCATCATGTTGTGCAGCTTTCACTCTCAGTCACATCCGTTCTGCCTCTGAGAGGAAAGATTTGGTGGAAACATCTCAGTAATGATGATTTCAAACAGCAGAGAGGAGAGGAGGCAGAAGAGAGGGCGGCAGTCTGGCAGCCAAGCCTGTGCCAGCGCCTGCATTGGGTCGTATTAGACTCTAGCAGTTAGAAGCTCACTGAGGTAGACATAGCCGTGCACGTGTACACACTCCCAGCCGTCATTCTAGACACAATAATGGAAATCCAGATACCTTATCAAGCTGAACTGTCAGACTGGAGGTCAAGGCAAGGAGATTGAGCGTGGGATATGTGGGATGGTGCGATATTGGTGTGTGTGGCTGGGGGNTAAAAAAAAAAAAAACTTCCTGAGGTTTAGTTGCAGTTACATGTTGCTATGAAGACAGTATAGCATAATTTTGTCATCTTTATCCTACTGAAAGATCCTTAGAATGCTGCTTAATTGATGTTGTACATTCCCCCCCATGCACGCACGTACACACACACAAAACACAGACCACAGGATTTTGTTTTTTTGTTTTTTTTTACAGGTTAAAGGACCACACCGGCCATTTTGTATGTTTGAGCCTAATATATTAAATTTTCATACACATAATGTTACTGACAATCATTTCCCAAAGNATGTTTGAGCCTAATATATTAAATTTTCATACACATAATGTTACTGACAATCATTTCCCAAAGCATAGTACTGGAACAGTGAATTAAAATTTTTTTTTTCCTATTTACATAATTTTAGCATTTAAACCCAATAAAAAGCGTGGAGTGAATGTATGTCTCCACTAGGGAATATAGTCCCAATAGAAGGCCTGTGTTTATGGAAAAATTTAAAGGACCATGACTTCATAAGGCTGCGTAACTATTAGCAGGAGAAACATGGATTTTTAAGGTGGGTGTATCACTTGAATATTTGATTTTGAAAGAGTAAGAGATTTTGCAAAATATTAGGAAAGCTGAAATACGGTTTTATCCTTTGGGAAATGATGTAACGTATGAAAATTGAATATATTAGGCTCAAACATGCAAACTGGCCGGTATGGTCCTTTAAGGGTCTCCAGCCTTTTAGGAATGATGGAGAAAGGCAATCACAGAATTTTGAGTCTGTGAAGAGCAAGACAAAGATTTTGGTGATGAGGATTCAGATTCAGACAGACAACAATCCAGAAAGTAAAGCGATGGTGTTGTCGACACAGACAGTAACTATTTATAATGTGTTGATAATGCAGTTTATACATGGACTGGACTTTGTGTGAAATGGTCAGAAATTCATGTGATATTAGCACAATTTTTAATCATTTGTGTGAATAATTCACAACCCAAAGATGGCAAGGCATTTCATAATGTTTTATTTCTGAAACAATACACATCAGAAGGACTGATATTATTGAAAACTAGATATTCCAAGCTTTCATTTGACATATAATAATAATATCTGTAAAATATGACATAGCAGAAAATGTTGCTTTTAACAGTAATGTTAAAGGACCATACTGGCCATTTTGCATGTTTGAGCCTAATATATTCAATTTTCATACATATAACGTTACTGACAATCATTTTTCCAAAGGATAAGACCATATTTCAGCTTTCCTGATATTTTGCAAAATCTCTTAACTGTTTAAAATCAGAAATTCAATTGATACACCCACCTTAAAAGTTGATGTTTCACCTGCTAATAGTTACACAAAATTATGAAGTCACGGTCCTTTAAATTTTTCCATAAATGGAAGTCTTCTTTTGGGACTATATTCTCCATTGGAGACATATATTCACTCTGTGCTTTTTATCATGCTTAAATGCTAAAATTACACAACTTCTAAAAAAAATAAATAAATCTGAATACACGTCTTGTTGGTGATGATGGATTACCTATCCCAAGAACGTTTCAAGTATCAACAAGTTGATTTTAATAGCGTACCAATGAATTGAAACCAATGGCAATCTGGAAGGTAGGAAAAACATTTTTAATTCATTGTTCCAGTTAATATATTAGGTTCAAATATGCAAAATGGGTGGTATGGTCCTTTAAACATAATTCAAAATAATATACCAGCTATTTCACTGTTACCAGTCAACAATATGTTAAGGACATCACAAGGCTTAAAAAAAAATCCTGTGGAAAATTGTTCTCGGGGGTGGAGGGGTGTGTGGTGGGTTATTTGTGCTCCTGCTGTATTGGATATCCATCCACTCTGGTTGCTAATGAGAAAAGCCCTGAGGACCCAGGAATTCAGCAGACATTACTTCCTGACCTCTGTGTGCTTTGCTGGGACCCGGCAAGGCGTCCATGCAGCTGGAGCGTCGCAGGCGCATCAGAGTCCTCAGGGCTTCGCTCAGGGACAGGAAGTAATACGAGGGAGCCTCGTTATTCGCGCAACATCAAAACAAATCAAGCTCCATCCGCCACCCCTCATCTCAGGCCCCCCACTCTAGGCTGCAGGGTGAGGGTGTGGAGGTAATGAGGCCACGCTGCTCCTCGGCCCCCACCACCTCCACCTCCACTGTGAAACACTAACAACTGCTGGTGCCCCTGGGACGTCCGTGAGACAGGCGGCGAGAAAAAGAAAGAATGAAATGGGGAAAAAGAGTGAGAGGGAGATGGAGACACCAAGCAGTTCACCTTAGCTGAAGTGGAAGTTATCCTTATTAAGTGTGTATGTGTGTGTGTGTGTGTGTATGTACATTATATGTACATGGGTGTGTGTGTTTGTGACTCATGCGTTGCCTGGGGTCATGAAGGAGATGTGCCAAGTTGTGTGGAAGTTTGTCTTATTCCCAACAGGCGTTAAGAGGAGAACCTGCAGCCACACAGAAAACATTTATGGTTCTTCAATAATTATTAACCATACATGTACAGAAAGGGGCACTGGGTTTCTGCTGTGGATTTTAATAAGAAATTGCATTGATTCCTATGTCTGTTTTCAATACTTTTTACTATGTCCTACATAAAACGTAGCACTGTCTTCAATATTATATTGTTTTTTGTTTTTTTTTAAAGAATATTTCTGCACACTTGTGTAAATGTTTGTTAGACCTTTAGGAAAATTGCAGAAGTGCAACCATTGCTCGCAGAAACAGGTAATGCATGCTCTTACTTTGAGCGGCATAATGCTCAGACTTTCATTAGANCCCCCCCCCCCCACACACGCACACAGAATTCACATAATTGAAGGTTAATTTTGCTCTCATTATTGTTATGCTTTTCTTGAATGCTTCCTGTTTCAAAGCAAAAATAATACATCCAATATTTTCAAATATCTCTACAGTTTCCATTGCACACACACACGCACGCACACACGCACACACACACACACACACACACACACACACACACGTATACAATCCTAAATCACCTCATGCAGAAAAACAACCAATGAATCATTAAAATTAACAGATTTCTTTCATTCTGAAACCAAACTTTATACCAGTCTAAACAAATCAACTTATAATCAGATTTTAGCTTCCACATTATTTCTTATAATAACTCAATATAAGTCAGGCTGAAACTGATGCAAACTTTATATAACCAGCTAACCTTAAAAAAAAAAAAAAAAAAAATGAAAGAAAGAAAAAATGAGTGAAAAAAAGAGTGGCAGCGACTGTCAGCTGAAGCTATTAGGATGGTGTGATTCTCCACCCTTCCACCAGCTGTCACCCCTGACTTTACCTCACCTAATCAGACACCTGATTTATCCTCCATGACCAGTCCCGGTGCTGAGGCTGAGCAATCCACCCTGATTGGTCCCCAGCACCCAGACTGCCAGCCTGGTCATCTTTTAGGTGTCCAGCTGTTATTCTATTTTCGGTATTTGCCTGCCTGCTTTTATGATCCTGCCATCCCGACAGTGACTGTAAGCCTGCCAAAGGTTCTGCCTTCACCTATTTAGATTTGCCATCTCATGCAATAGACAATAAGCTAGCCAGTTTTGACAAGTAAAGTCTGTTTTCACATTCACCTCCTGTTTGTTTTTGCATCTGACTCCTGCTCGTTTATCCCAGAAAATCAAAAACATATGAACTGATTCTTAAAATGATGAGAGAAATGGCAGAATTTCAAATGAGAAGACATCACACACACTGAATCCTGGAATATGCTCCACTCTGCACAAGAAATGTACAATGTTTGTATTGGGTTATATTAAAGGACCATAATAGCGATTTTGCCTCTTTAAGCCCAATAGATGCAATAAGTTTTTCAAAAAAAAAAAACCTAATTTAAGTTTTTGTGTAATTTTGCCACAATTCTTTTTTTTAATCATTCAGAATCAAATTTTTAGGTGATACACCACCTTAATATTCACTGTTTGCCTGCAAAATGTATGCATCATTGTAGAAAACACGGTTTAATTTCTCATAAAAGCTGTCTTCTCCTGGGACTTTGTTCCCTTTAGGAGTCATAAATTTTCTTCTGTACAGCTCCATGTTGTGTCACACAGCGAGCTCCTGTGACTCCTCCTCCTCCTCCCAGTCATAGCATACCTCAGGTGTTGCTTTCTCCAGCTGATTCTCATTTGCTCTTTATTCCACCTGTACTTATCCTGTGGCCGAGCCGTTTGTTCTCCGCTAGATTGTAATGGTTTCTGCCTGTTGTTCTCTCTGTGCTGTCTGAATCCTCCGAGTTTTTCCGAGTTTGGATTCTTTGCTCTTTCTTTCTTTTCTCTTTCTTTCACCCCTGTACATTCTGCTCCTACAAGCTCAAGCAGACAGAACGCAACTATGATATTGGGAATAGGGAGCTCCTTGCAGTTAAGCTGGCTCTTGAGGAGTGGCGTCACTGGTTGGAGGGTGTTGAGATGCCTTTCATTGTATGGACAGACCACAAAAACCTAGAATACATACAGTCTGCCAAAGACCTGAATGCCCATTAAGCCCGGTGGTCTCTCTTTTTTGATCAGTTTAACTTCACTCTTTCCTGACCTGGTACACGCAATCCGAAGCCTGATGCTCTCTCCTGTTGATTCAGCACACCTGAGCCAGAGGACCGATAACCTCCTCTGTGACCGATGTCCCGATAACCTCCTCTATGTCCCTGATCACCTTCGTTCCCAAGTCCTCCAGTGGAACCACACATCCTGATTCACATGTCACCCTGGTTCTGGTTCAAGGGCCACAGTCTGAACACGACTGTGGCCCTTGTCCGTCAGAGGTTCTGGTGGCCTGACCTTGACAAGAATGCTAAGAAATTCATTGCCACTTGTGCCAGAATAAACCATTCTGTCACTCTCCTTCAGGACTCCCACCCCCCCCAGATGCCCATGGTCCCACATCTCTATTGACTTCATCAATGGCTTGCCATCGTCCCAGGGCAACACAGTTATCCTCATGGTGGTCAATCACTTTTCCAAAGCTGCTCACTTCATTGCCTCCCCATGCTGCCTACGGCCAAGGAGACAGCAGAGGTGATACTGCAGCAGGTCTTCAGTGTCCACAGTCTCTCATCTGACATTGTCTCCAACCAGGGACCACAATTCACCTCAAGGTTCTAATCCAAGTTCTGCAGACTGTCGAGGGCTACTGTCAGCCTCTCCTCTGGGTTTCATCCGCAGAGTAATGGCCAGACTGAGAGGGTTAATCAGGACCTGGAGACCGCCCTCCACTGCTTTTGCTCCCGAGAGCTGACCTCCTGGAGCCAGACCCTCATCTGGGTCACAGCACTCTCCCCTGTGCCTCCACAGGTCTCTCTCTATTCCATTGTTGCCTGGGGTACCAGTCCCTGCTGTTCCCGGCACAGGAGGTAGAGGCTTCGGTTCCCTTTGCCCAATCCTTCATCAGGCAGTGCCACAGGGTCTGGTTCTGGGCCCATAATGCCCTGTTCCACTCTTCGGATCGTTATTGTCACCAAGCAGATAAACGAAGGATCCCTGCTCCCGACTACCGGGTGGGCCACAAGGTCTGGCCTGTCACCCATGATCTCCTTCTTCAGGTGGAGTCCCACAAGTTGGCACCTCATTTTGTGGGACCCTTTCCCATCAGCAAGGTGGTTAACCCAGTGGCTGTCCATCTTCGGCTCCCACGTAGTCTGTGCATCCATCCCACATTCCACATCTCCCGAGTAAAACCAGTCCGGACTAGTCAGCTTATGCCCATGTCCAGGCCCCCTCCACCCACCTGGATTATTGACAGTGCACCAGCATTCACAGTCTGGAAGCTCCTGGATTCTCGATGTAGGGACAGGGGTCTCCAGTACTTGGTTGATTGGGAGGGGTATGGCTTGGAGGAGCGCTCCTGGGTTCCTGCTTGGTTCATGCTGGATAAAGACCTTGTCAGGGACTTCCACAATCGCTTGGGCTCTGCATTAATCCAATTGTGATATGTTGTACCAGTTATAAAAAAAAATTATGAAGAATGTGAAATTAAATTTAATAGATGTTGTGTTTGCTTTACTTATCCCAAGCACATTTCAAGTCTCTACAAGTTAATTTTAATAGGAATGAAGTTCTGGAATGAAATGAAACCAAGCTGGAAGGTAGGAAAAACAATTCTAATAATTACTGCTCCAGTACTGCATTATGGGAAATAGTTGTCAGTAACGTGACATGTATGCTGGTTGTGTATATTAGGCTCAAACAATAAAATGATGGTATGGTCCTTTAAGAGCAGAGATACACATGCATATGTTTACACCAAAACTGTATGACCCCATTTTTTATTACTTCAATTTCAATAGAGAAACCTAGAATAATCTGTTTCTTTTATGTTTTCATGGTCTTTTACCTCTCCTCCACATTCCAAACAGTCATAAATTAATTATGTAAATTCACATTCTGTAACCACACGTTTAGGTTTGAGAGAACTCATATGTTCTCATGCATTTTGTTTAGTTCTGAACTAGGGTCAAAGTTATTATCTGCATGCTAACAATATGTAGTTGTTGGCAAGCAGTTGTTATTGTAGAAATTATTCATTCATGTTATAGCTTTAAACATCAAGAAATACTTCACCGGAAATGTATATTCAACAACAATTGTTAAAATGACTATTTAGATGTAAATCTTCATTTCTGAGATAACAGAACATCTTATGTTGTTTAGTTATGCTCCTTGCATTACAGGAAGTTATAGTAAATTAATTCATATTCACATTCACTCAAAAGTGTTATTTTGTTTGACATTTTAATTTCCACATGAAATTATCTTTGTTATAATTCATGAAATGCATGTTTTGATGACAGCAGCGGGTGACATAGTTAAGGCAACATACCACGTTTTTTAATCCAATTCTTTACTCACGGTTAACAGAAAAGACAACCATTGATTTTTCCTGTTATTAAAATACTTTTTCTAGAGGCATTCTCTAACATTGGTACCAACTCTCTGGTTTTACATTAATCTCTGCCCTTAGAATATAAATGTGCTGTTATCCATTGCCCCATGCACTCAGTCTTGGTGCTGCCTTGCGTCTCCAGTCCTTGTTTGTTCTGCATCGTTTTCTAAATGTGCCTTTTCCTCTTTTTGTCTCAGAAATCTTGCTGTTTTGGCACAGCCAAAGTTTTCTTCCGTTGAAACTTTTTTTTTTCAGCTGTTTCATTTTTTGGTAAATTCTGATGTTCAACAACTTAGTGTATTTGAGTATTTTGTTGGCACTGGTGCCAACAAAATACTCAAATATTGTTGAAAACAGGTTTATTTTTGTTTAGAGTAGACTGAAGAGAGTCAAAGAAAGAACATCTACAAGAAGAAACCTCTCTTGAGGAGAAGAAGAACTCTAGATATCAAGGAAATCTTGCAGAAAACGCACATCTACAGCTCTGCAACAGACTGTACGATGACAATATCTCTGCAAAAGTCACTTCCTGGTTACCAACAACAACATCTCCAGTCTGACTGACAGACCAGCCACAGTTGGAACATCAGAACCATCTCCATATGATCCACATCTGCACTGACTGTCAGAGCCTCAGCCTGACCTCTGACCTCTCATCTACTCCACCACATCATTCTACACATGAGCTACAGATGAATAAAACCTTTCCTTGACTCTCTTGCTAAAAATTGACTTTAAAACTTTTTTTTTTGGATAGAAAAGGTTAGAATAGTTGTTTTAAGCTTCCACCATTTTTCCCAGATCATTAATTTTGAGTTATTGATCCAAATTCTGCTAAATTCAGCAATGCTGAGACTTCATTAATCATTAATTTGCTAAATCTGAAAATTCACCCCATTCCATTAATTTCACTCACTTTATTCCATCACATCATTTCAGGTGAATTCCTGGTCATAATCTCATGCCATCCTGTGTTTGTGTAATAAATATACTCATTTGTTATATAAAGTCATTGTTTGTGTTACTTTATGCAGAATAAGAAATCATTTGGTAAATGAACTTTCTCCAGACTGACTGACTGAATTATACCGAAAGATGTGCTGTTTTAATCTACCAGGTGATGTCCTGAGGTTTAATATTATATATGTATATATATGTGGAGAGAGAGAGAGAGAGAGAGAGAGAGAGATTATTATATACAGTATTGTTATTTATTATTTGTATATTATTTAATTCATGTCTTTACTTATTTCCTGATAGAATCTATTATGCTTCACACTCCAGGTTCTTCTTTCCTGTAGAATCCCGTATCTATGATCCCCTTCCCAAATTGTACCTACTGATTCTAGTCTATCGTGGGATAAAATGCTTTCTTTTTCATTGAGATTAGTGTGTCTTGTTTTTGAAGAAACTAGCAAAAGTATATAAACATCCTATCTTCCAATGTTAACCCTATAATGCCATCTGTGTGAGGTTTGATTCATGATTTTCTGAGACTCTACATCATCAGTAATCAGTTATTGACCTATTATATCGTATCTGAAAACAAAGTTCCAGTTTTAATCCTGTTGAGTTAAATAAATGACTGATGTATCAAATGTGATACAAAAAAAAATCATATATGCAAAAAAAAAAAAAAATTCAGAATTTTTTTTTTTNGGGGGGGGGGGGGGACAAGGGGGCCATTGCGTCGAGTTTTTAAACTTAAAAGTCTTTATGTTTATGATAATTCTATGATATTGTGCTAAAAGCACAAGTATTTCTTTATTGCTAAGTCCCATGGAAAAGTATAATTTAAAAAGGTCACACACTCACAAAACAACTCACAAATCTGCCAGTTTAAAAACTCACAAATTGGCAGATTTGTGAGATTTAAACTGGCAATTTTTTTTCATCTTATATGGCCCTAATACTCTGTCGTAGTTCAATAAAGGAAAAAATTGCAAAAAAATATAATTTTCTGCTAATTAGTTCATAGGTCAGGCTTTACAGGATTATGGAATCATTTTTAAAATTCCTGGATCCACCCCTGGTTGTGTATCATCTCCCAAACCTAAAAGCCTCCCCCCTGTCAGGTTGAGCACCCCTGTTTCGAGTAATACAGAATTTTTATGTGTTTATTCCATAGAACACATCTATCTGTATAGCATGTTACATAAACAGACATGAGATTATTTTCATGAACCAGTAAGGATTCACATATTTTTCTTTCAGGTTAATTTGTTCAGTTTTAAACTTGTGGACTTTGGCCATGCACTAATTTCAGCACAAATTAAAGTGGTGAGCAGGAGGAAATGTCTCCAGCAGCATGTGGCAGCAGCTCAAGCTGTTAGCAGCTGAACAGATGCAGCTGAGGAGCAGTCTCTTCAGGTCTCTGGGGGCTCATGCAGCATTCTGTCTGTCTTTACCTATTTCACTTCTTCTCTGCTCTCTTAGGGGATTTCTCCTGTTAGTGTAGTGTTTGCTGTAAGAGACGCGTCTGCTTTTCCATCTGTGCCCAGTTTCAGAGTGAGCTAAACTGCAGTCAGTGTCACACACGAAGTTGCTGAATTATTAAGAGTTCCAGATTTGCTGTGCACTGCATATCTTTGATCCATCTGTTGGAGAAGCATTCATATATGGCAAAATGTACCGGCTGCAGCGCTGGCAATCTGTTGTGGATCAGAATTTGATGGCTCATACATTTGTTGTCACCAAAAAGAAGTTTGGTTCTGCACTGGTGTTTGACTCAGTGATATCCAGCCTGTTTGCTGTCATTCATTCACTGTAAGCCAAAATGAGCAGAACCCACATGTGCAGCTGCTGCACTTGTACTTTTAGTCCTCTTTACCTGTGAAGAGTTTAAAGTTAAATAAAAGACCGTTATGCCATTCGCACTTATTAACTTTTTATTTTCCCGTAACAAGTAGAAAGCGATAATGAAAGAGAGACAGACAGAGCGAGAGAGATGGCGTAAAGGTTTGTGTTTTACATCCTTAATGAGAGCAAAGGAACATTTTATCACCTCTTCAAGCTTTAATCAACAGGTTTTTACAAAGTGAAAGTCTGTAGTTCAGGACTGAGTTGTGAATTTCAGTCGTCGTGATGTGATCTGCTGACCTACATCTCCTATACGCATCATTAGCTGGTGTTGTGCTTCAGTATGCTGTTGCTGGTGCCTGTGCTGCTGCTTCAGTGTGTTCTGTGGCAGACTTTGTACTTGACATTTCCATGATTCACGCCTGGTGTGATGGCTGCGGCCTGGAGGCTCACAGAACCTTTAGACAGAACCAGGCTGCTTTTCCTGCACAGCCAGAGACACATCACCCCACAGTGTATCTGCAATACCAGATAGAAGACTGAGATGCATCTATGTTTCAAATTCAGGTTTTTGATGCCTATTAACATTTGAAATCCTTCATAATATCTATTCTGATACTTTAAATAAGCAATATGGTATAATGTAATATTGTAATAGTCATTTATTGCTTTATTCTTCTATGTGCTTATTATTGCTGTAGAATTTCAGCTTGTGCTGTTTGTAGATTTTTTGGTTTTTATTTGCAAAACTTATGTTCAAAGTGATACTTGAGTGGAAAATCGTAATGTCAGCTCTGTGTACGTTTCAGCGCTTAAGGGAATAATAGTGGCTATGAATAACAAATAGATGTGAGTCAGTTCAGTCGAAAATTCTTGGCTTTGTTGCCATTATTAAAACCATGGTAGCTGGAGAAATGGATCCAAAGTTTGCTGTTGATCTTGTTGCGAACAGATATCAAAGCCTGGACAGCAAACGAATGGAAAGTATTGGGGAGGGATCCCTGGAGCAAACACAGAGTAAGATGAAGGGATGTGGAGGAGATGAAAGAGAGAGGAGAAAGGCAGAGAGAAAAGAGGGAGAGCGCGCATGTGTGTGTCTTTCTGTGCATGTGTGTGTGTGTGTGTGTGTGTGTGTGTGTGTGTGCGCTAGCATCTGCTGGAGAAAGGACTTCAAAGACCCTGCAGAGCAAAGGCTGCTTTGCTTTTTCGCTTTTTTTCAACCAAAGATCCTCCAGCTTTGGATCGTCCCTCCTCCCCTTTCTGATTATTCATCCACCGCTCCTCAAAGGCAGCCAGGCCGATGGGAGCGCGGAGGGCAGACATGAATATTTCTGCTGCATCAGAGACATTTGCTGCCACTGTCGGTGCTTCACAGTGCTTCAGCTGTAATTGAGCACATGATCCCTGAAGCATTGCAGGGTTTATTGAATGCAATATTGGCTGCATTTCAGGCTGTAATGCTTCTGTCTAGTGCATCTAGTTAAAGTGCATCTCCTAATAAAATGCGGATACTCTTTGTTGGCAGTAATGTTTTTTTAATGCTTGTTTTTTTATATATATATAGATATATAACATTAAAAAATTAAACCAAAACATTGCACAGTATGAGTAAGAAGAAAACACTTCATAATCAGACAAACAAAAAGGGTAAAACAGCATCCAAAATGCACTTCGGTGCTCGCAGCGTTTCTGTGGGTGTTGATGCGTCTCTATCTCACTGTCAGTCTTCATCATGTGACTGTGGTTTACTCTCCGCAGTCATAGTGAGAGTCTTTCAGATGCCATAATGTTGATCATGTTGCTCTTTGAAGAAGAAGAAGAAGCTTCCCGGGAGGTACAGATGGCTGCACGCCTTCTCATGTTATGTTAGGGGAGATGGATGGGTGTGCGGGGCGGGCAGAATACGTCTTTGTGGTACGTGTGGCAGGGGGGCTCACTTTTTGGGAATTTGAGGAAATCAAAGCTTTGTTTGTGCTTACAGGCATAGGTGAGTGGGTACAACTGGTGTCTGCTGCTGTCATATAAGGAGAGGCTGCCAAGGATCTGATGGAGCTGGTGGTTGTCTAATTTTGACAATCTGTGGTGCTGCTTTGTGACATCCTGTAATTTTTTTTTCTGTCTCTTCACTCAAGAATCATAATGTTCTGCAAACAGAAAAGTCACAACATAAGTGGCCTTGAAATGGTGTCATAACAAATTAACTTGCCATAACGTTTAATGTATATATATATATATATATATATATATATATATTATTTCCCAAAGCATACTACTGGAACAGTAAATTAAAAATGTTTTTCCTACCTTCCAGACCACCATTACTTTCAATTCATTCTGGTACGCTATTAAAATCAACTTGTTGATACTTAAACTGTTCTTGGGAACAACACATATATTCAGGTTTTTTCGAAGTTTCGTAATTTTAATGTTTAAGCGCAATAAAAAGTGTAGAGTGAATGTATGTCTCCACCGGGGAATATAGTCCTAAAAGAAGACTTGTGTTTATGGAAGAATTTAAACAGCAGTTACTTCATGAGGCTGCGTAACTATTCACAGATGAGACATTGATTTTTAAGGTGGGTGTATTGCTTGAATATTTGATTTTGAAAGATTGAGAGATTTTGCAAAATATCAGAAAAGCTGAAATACAGTTTAATCCTTTGGGAAATGACTGTCAGTTACTTAACATGTATGAAAATTGAATATATTAGACTCAAACATGCAAAATGGGTGGTATGGTCCTTTAATCTTCACCAATGCAACAACATACAGACACAAACAACGGTGTTACTCTTTTATTAAACATATTCTTTAATCACCAGGTTGGTATAAGAATGAGAAGCATATATTACCAGTCAGAACCCATTTCAGCAGCAGATTTTCTTAGGTGCTGATCAGACTTGTACAACGAGGAGGAATTTTAGATCATTCCTCCCTACAGAACCTTTTCAGTTCAGCAATATTCTCTCTCCTCGGGTCATGACATAAGGTTTAGACTCTGACTTGATGATTCCAAAACAAGAGTTGGCTTCTTTTTAAACCATTCTGTTGTTGATTTGCTTGTATGTTTTGGGTCATTGTCTTGCAGTATTATCTAGCTGCTATTAAGCTTCTGATGAACCCCGATAGCCATCCTTTTCTATTCCCAGAGCATTTCCCAGCATGCACTGGGTAAGAGGCAGGACACACCCTGTCTATCACACAGAGCGCCACAGCTTCCAAGTCACCTAACCTGTGTGTGTTTGGACTGTGGGATGAAACATGTGTAGACCATGAAACTTCCCTGGTTGGATTCAAACCGGACTGGACATTGTTGTGGTGAGACAACAGTGCTCACCACCAAGCCAGCAGAATGTGTTTGTCTGTTATTGTGGCTTCAGTAAAGATAAGATTGGATTTGAAGCAGAAATTCAAGAAATTCCAAAACGTTCACTAATCCTATGTTGCCACAGTCACATACTTGTTTTTGATTCTAAAGAAAAAATGGATTAACTAGGTTTAATTTTGCATGTTTCACTGTTGCATCAAAAGTCAGGATATACAGAAATATTTTGGCTTTCTGCTACTTTCATCAACCTTACACATCATAAATTACATCAATTTATAAATCCTGTTTGCAGAGTTGCTGTGGAACAGAGTTAAAGGACCATACCACCTATTTTGCATGTTTGAGCCTAATATATTCAATTTTCATACACGTAATGTTACTGACAATCATTTGCCAAAGGATAAAACCATATTTCAGCTTTCCTGATATTTTGTAAAATCTCTTAATTTTTCAAAATCAAATATTCAAGTGATACACACACCTTAAAAAATCAATGTTTTCCTTTTAAAATACGCTATTAAAATCAACTTGTTGATTTTAATAGCGTATTTTAATACCGTTCCAGTAGTATCCTTTGGGAAATGATTGTCAGTAACGTTATGTGTATGAAAATTGAATATATTCGGCTCAAACATGCAAAATGGGTGGTATGGTCCTTTAAATGATGTATCAGAGCATCTCCTGCATGTCTCAGAATGCCCCTGTTCAAAGACTTTGATATAGATGCATCGTCTCCCCTATCTTTTTAGAGGACTCACAGGACATGATCCTTGTGAGGACAGCATATTGGCACCATGAGTTTGGTTAGAGACACTGGTTATCATAGTAAAACATTAGTAGCAATTCATTATGGTTTAGGCTTAGATAGTTATTATACTGCACATCCATGAAGGTAGAACTCATGGCTGCGACAGAGTAAAAAAGGGGATGGGTCATATAACGTGAGTGCACAGTTGTTAACATTTAGAGGGGGTGAAATAGTTATGAGCATATAAAATTTGATTGCCCCCTTTAGAGAACTTAGCAGCAAGAATAAAGTTTACACACAGTGGGATTAATGGTTCCATTTTTCTATTGTACACTATATCTCAAAATCTGTGTCTTACTCCTCTCTGGTGCGTTGTAGATCTGGGTTCATGTTGATGTAATAGCTCCCTCGCTCAGATATACTGTCCTGGTTCTACATGCTTCACACACACACAATATTTACTGTGGGGAGGACGCTGCATAACATTTTCTGAGAGCAGTGGTACCATGAAAACCTGCTCCTAGTTCTATTTGGAGCTGCTTTAATGTCATACTCAACAGTTAATATCAGTGTGTGAAATAACCATAATTTTCTCTCATTATCTATAAAGTGATATCCATCGTTTTTATGGCATGTACATGTCACAGTAGTGAAATACGTCAGTGCAGGATTGACAAACGAGGCCCCAGGCCTTTGTAAAACATCCTACGCTGTGCTCAACCCATGTTGCCCTATTCTACACTGTCTGTACATGTTTCCTCCCACAGGGTGCTTGCAAATTTTTATTTGGGAAGGTGGGACTGTAATTAGGGTGAACACAAAGGCATTTTGAGAGGGGGGACATGTTAATGGGTTGATGTGTGTGAGGTAATCACCGTTTGGCCATTAACCACACACAGCACCACTGGGGTTAACTAAACTGAGTTGTGACACATGGCTGGGCTTTATGGGGTCCAGGCAGCAGGGAGAGGAGGCCCTCCAATGATGCTAAAGAGCCCATAATAATGACTGCAATTATCACAATCCGCTTAAACAAATGAGAGTACACAGAAACCTCATCATACTCTGATCAGATTGGCCCTAATGAGATAAAGATGCCAATTAATCCTGTGTTAATTGTTGCGGCTCATTCTCAGAAAACACTGAAATATGCACATGCAGGGCCTGCTGTGCAGTGTGCAGGATTCAAACTGCAAAATGTAGTGAGCATATTTACATAATGATTATGATCATGGTTGTGCGGATAATGAAAATGATGATGATGATGATTAGGATAATTATGAAGATGATGGTGCATATGAGTATCTTGGCTGTATTTACCATGTACATCTTGAATATTGACCTTCCTTTCCTGCTGGTCTTCCTCTGATCCCTCTGAGAGTCACGGTGATGAGTTATCCTCAGACGGAGACAAAGTCAGACTGACATTTGCATTAAGGTAATGTTTGGTGACTGATTCCAGCTAATGATTCAGAAGGCTGGCTGGTTAACCTCTCTCAGTACTGGGCATGAACCCCAAAGTGCTGAGATGACACTGTGCAGTTGGTGACCTCATTATCACTATTACCACAGTCGGAAAATTTATAACATATATGTCAATGATGACAAATTCAATAAATCATTGCATTAACTCCTGCTCAGAAGTCCTTCACTGTAACATTCTCCTTAGCACAGATACTGCCCCGATCCATTTTCTATCATGTTCTCTAATTGCTGTCCTCATAGTTTTGCTCTTTTTCTCTCCTGTGTTGACATGTTGTAATAGTCAGTCCATCCAAAGTGGCTGCACCATCGCTTCTGCCATTATATGGGCCATTTTCACTTCATCTGCAGAGGTCCTGGCTGCTCGGCGCAGTGACAGGCTTCCCTTAAATCATCCTCATGTGTAATTGCTCCCTACTTACCCAAATGGCTATGGCCTTCTCTATTTGCCTAAGTGCATTAACTCAGATTTCTCAGGCTTTTGCTTCAGGAAATCATGCTCCTGGTTTAACCTCTTTGACTACTCAGTGTCAGGAGCGTTATGGCCATAATTCACCGTAATGTGTTTTGTTTTGCATAGTGGTGTATGTGGTTCTTTTGGAGCTAAAGGACCATACCACCAGGACCATTTTGCATATTTGAGCCTAATATATTCAATTTTCATAGATGTTACGTTACTGACAATCATGTCCTAAAGGATAAAACCGTATTTCAGCTTTCCTGATATTTTGCAAAATCTCTTAATCTTTCAAAATCAAATATTCCAGTGATACACCCACCTTAAAAATCAATGTTTCACCTGATAATAATTACACAAAATTATGAAGTCATAGTTTTAAATTTTTCCATAAACGCAGGTCTTCTTTTGGGACTATATTCCCCAGTGGAGACATACATTCACTCCACGCTTTTTATTGCACTTAAACACTAAAATTATGAAACTTCAAAAATACCTGAATACACGTCTTGTTGGCGATGATGGATTACCTATCCCAAAAATATTTCAAGCATCAACAAGTTGATTTTAATAGCGTACCAGAATGAACTGAAATCAATGGTGGTCTGAAAGGTAGGAAAAACATTTTTAATTCACCGTTCCAGTAGTATGTCAGTAACATTACATGTATGAATATTGAATATATTAGGCTCAAACATGCAAAATGGGTGGTATGGTCCTTTAAGAGTTATAAAGTATCCTATTAGGGCTCAGGATCTCAGGGCTTTCAAAAGGCAATACACACTTGTCAAGATGAAGATGGCCTAGCACACCACAGACACACACGCACACGCACACAGCAGCTGGCAGATTGTCACTAGCCTATTACTATGATAATAGCCCGGCCACTTTATAATTTAGATTTTGGGAGGTTAGTTAAGTTGTTATGTTGCAGTCATTGCTTAGCTTTATGAACAATCTAATGCCTGAGAGAATTCTCCTTTTAGAGACACACAAAGCAGACTTAAGCCGACGTAAGCGCACGCATCCCCCCCTCCCCATCATTTGCCCTGCCATTAGGCCCGTGAGCTCCAGAGGGCTGAGGGGTGTCCCACACCCTCTCAGCGTCAGAAACACATCACTTAACCCTGGCGCTCTCACACTTTCCTGTGCTTGGCATGAAAAGCCAGAAGCTTTTCCAGTTAGGCCCTGTCTGTCTTGCCTCTATCGATTTTGTGACAATGGTAAAGTCCAGCATCAAATCAAGTAAGAAATCACTGAGAGAAAGTTTCAATTAGGTTTTTTTTTTTTTTTTTTNGTTTTTTTTTTTTTTTTTGTTTGCTCCTGAAATTAAAGTCTTCAGCGGATTCTACTCTGTTCTCTGCTCTGTCCTGTCAAGGGTAATCGGCTGGTGGCAGATGCTACACAGAAAGAAAAATAGCCAACAAGCACAAGGGCCAAAAGTCCTTAAAAACACTTGAATTAGTTTTTTGTGTGTGTGTTTTGTGTTTTATTACTATTCATGTCAAGCATCAATGAAGCATATAGCCAGTCATAATCTGCACATAATCATTATTACAGAACAGCTCTGTGTAATGTGGCAAAGACAAAATAATCTAAATATAAAGGCAGGAATCTGTCTGTCTGTCTGTGGCACCAACATCTCTAGAACCTGGCATGGTATGAAGTTGATATTCAGCAGGTTCATTGCTCAGGACCCAAGGATTTGCATGTTGCGTGTGAAGTTGTCTGGATGAGCGGTTCTCGAATTGAGTTGTGCCAGTAAAAATAGTTCGTGCAGCAGGATATGCTCCAGTGGTATGGTCTCAACCCAACCCCGTACAGCAAACAAAGCTAGCTCATGATGACGTGGAGAACTAAACTACAGTAGGCTGCAGCACACACCATAAAGTCCGCTGTTGTACCAAAATCTGCATCTCTGCTGAAAATTGCATTCCCACTTCAGATTGGCATCCCCAGTGTAAATAATTTTCTGAAGATGAAGGAATGAGGCACGGTGGCTCAGTGGTTAGCTCTGTCGCCTCATAGCAAGAAGGTCCCAGGTTCAAGTCCAACCTGGTCCTTTCTGTATGTAGTTTGCGTGTTCTCCCCGTGTCTGCATGGGTTTCCTTCAGGTGCTCCCACTTCCACAGACATGCAGGTCAGGTGAATTAGAAACTCTAAATTGATCGTAGGCGTGAATGAGTTTGTCTGTCTCTGTGTGTCAGCCCTGTGATAGACTGGTGACCTGTTCAGGTGAACCCCGCCTCTCACCCAATGACTGCTGTGATAGGCTCCAGCCCTCTGTGACCCTTAACAGGACAAATGGGTGTAGAAAATGGATGGATGGATGGATGAAGGAATGAAATCAAGTGAACAGGTCATGCTTGGGGCTGTTTGGATGTGACAGGGTGAGTTTGGTGCATGTGAGCCTCCTCAGGCCTGAGAAAGGAGGGGAGGCATTTTTCGGCAAGTGGCTCTTCTGCTGAGATTTGCATCCCTGGTGTAAATAACTTTCTGAAGATGAAGGAATGAAATGACATTAAAAACTCATATTTGAGGTTATTTTTGAGAGACAGGGTGAATGTAACCCTCTTCAGGACCGAGAAAGGAGGAGATGCATTTTTCAGTAGAAATAACACATAAATAAGAATGGAGGGCTGAATCACTGCTGCCCAATAGTCTTACTGTATTATTGTTATTGCCTCTAAGAAGTGCCATAATCACTCTTTGATAAAAGTTATTCAAAGGAATAAATATTGTCTTGGATTACATATATGATTCATGGTCTGCGAGTGGGGATGTAATTCTCAGCAGGGATGCAGATTTCAGCAGAACACCAGCCCGTTTCCAACAGGCACATTTTGAACTAGTCAAAAAATAAAAGCAATTTATGATATTACTAATGAAATAACAATTTTTCAGTAGTTAATATGCAATGTGGCTGCAGTTCTGAAAATATTTTGTGCACAGATTTGACATTTGATTGTCACCCTCACATGTAAATGCATATAATGAAGAGTGTGATTCAGCTGCTGCAGTAATTGGATTAGTTGAGGTTCTGCATCTTTTGACTTCTACATTCTTCTAATGGAGATGGAAGTGGCTCTAAAGTGATTACTGTCTTATTTAATCATTTCAAGAAAAGTTGTTTTTCTGTGAGTTTGCAGCAGATGTTTGGAGTTTCTATAACTGAGTTATTTCAGTCAGACAAACAGAGACATGTTTGGTCTAATTAGACTCTGTTGTCAGGGAAATCACAAACGCTTCAGTCGGGAGCTGAATACTTTTAATCTGCTGTTGAGATGTATGATTCTTAGACTTTATATCTGATTCAATAAAAACGTGTCTGATCTTTGGATGTTCCTGTTCATTCAGGGCTGTCAGTTATTTCTGTCAGAATTCTCCAAGAACAAACTGTTTGGAAAATGCATTGTTTATCTCTGTTTGATCCTCCAGGAGCAATCAGGCAGCTGCAGATATTTATAGCACTCTACCTCAATCTGGGTTGGAATTAATATTCCAGCAAATGAAGGGGCTCAGTGTGCAGCGTATGGGGACACAGATGATTTGTGTTGTTCAAGCTTCTCCCAGCATTTTACGCCATTTTCTCCATTTATCGGCTCAGGTAGGGCCTTTGAAAGGAAACCATGTTTATTTGGAATAAGGAGCTGATTTTTTTTTTCCTGGCAGCTTTTCAGTCTGTGTGACTTCATTACCCCCATCAGGCCCGCCAACGATTGCTGGAGCATATTGGCTAATTACTCAGTCAGTCCAGCATTGGCAGGTAGTTGCACACATATTGATCAAAGCGCTTACGGCTGCACTCTCAAACAGAAATTAAACAGGCATTATTTTGGTTGAAGAATAACATTAAATCTCAAGCTGTTCTGTTGAGTGTTTGCCTGTATACAGAGAAACTCCTTTTCTTTTCTTTTTTTTTTTTTTTTTTNTTTTTTTTTTTTTTTTTTTTGGGATGATTATTCCTAAACCTAAACAGACATCCGGAAATACAATATGAATCACAGTGCAATGGCACTGAGACATGCAGCTTCAAAGAGTCGATTTAATCATATTCCCTCTCAAAATGTCATAGTTTTCTGGATATCTGGCAGTGGTGTGCGGTCAGGGCCAGCAAGGCCTTCTCTGCTGGCCTAGAGATTGTCAGAATCATCAAATTATGTTTTTATAATTTAATATATATTTTATTAATGCTATAAGTATTTTACAAAGTTCGTTCCCATCAGTTTTGTTATGAACGTCATTTCATCACTACAGTACTGTCTCCCTCAGTTTCACTGCTTCCAGCGCAGCTCATACAAATTAGAGCTTTTATCCAATCAGATTTTCCACCTGTGCTGTCTCCGGGTAAAAATATCTAGCCTGATGCCTTCAGAATCTCGAGTGAATCCCTTCTGCTATTCAAGCAAATGGGACGATGTTATTGATTGTCATATTCTTTAACCAATCAGATTTCGAGTTTGCTATGTTGGGTGTATTCTTTTACACGTCAGGGCCTTTAGCTGGCCTTGGCCTACGTCACCAGAGTACAGCATTATGCTAACAGCTAAACAGCCTGCCAGAAATTCATCAGAAGAAGAAGCCAGTTAGCTAACTCAAGTAAACCTAGCTAGCACGTAACGGAGCATTAATGTTTATTTAAACTTTCTTTCTTGATGTTTAGATTTTTAGATATAAAGCTTTAGATTTTTTGTTTCGATTTTTACTTAGCCCTGTTGTTTTTTAACGCACAGTGGCTGAAGAAGGAGAAGAAATGGATTAACTGACATCGCTTTTTTTCACATTTTGGAACTGAAACGCACCGATAATGTACAGCCGTGTGGTTAAACTCTTTCTAAAGACAGAAAGGAGGATGGACTTTGTCTTCAGATGATGAGCAGCTTTGGCAAGTTTGATGGATTTTTATGTGGCTGGAATCTGTGGAGAAGCCTGTTGAATCTGATTGTGTTATTTGTGTTTTACAGCATTTTTGCTTACTTGCTGGTCGTATGAGTAAATGTGATGGTTGTTGTGAGTTTGTTCTTGTTTCTTTGGTAATGACACTGATTTAGGTTATGCCATGTTTATATGTGATGCAGCATCCTGTTATAATGTGTAATAATGCTACATCCTATTCATGTCTCTGCAGTTAGTGTGTTGTAACTGACATAGGTGTTGATCCTCGTGTTAAATCACTTTATTCCACTACATAAAGGTTACTGTCACTGTGAATATGGGCTGGTTACGTCGAATAACAACAGCCTATAGCCCTAGTGTCATGGTGAGGTTATTAGAAGGTGGTTTAATTGCGGGAGGATCGCATTGAAGGCCGAGGTGTAAAATGCATGGCCCACCACTGATATCTGGTTATGTAATTTGTTCCAAATTATGATGGATTCCAGTCATAATAATCTTATCGCTGTCACCTAAAGACATCCTGACTCATGCTGTAACTTAGGGCCTCCGTAGCTTCAGGGGTCAGTGTCCAGCAAAATTTGTAACCTTCTGAATCTAATCTTCTGCAGTCTACTAGACCAGGGGTTCCCAAACTTTATCATGTCAAGAACCCCTAAATTGTTGTATTCTCCAGCCACATACTATTCAAGGAATAGTAAAATTTGATTAGCTATTCATATTTGCTGCATATTTTCAATCAAATTTATTCAACATTCATTCATATTCAAGTTACATTTGAATAACATTAACTACAATATTCAATAGTAACTGTATTCATTCAAAATATTCACACATTTCTTACCAGTGAGAGTGTGTTTGTGTGTGTCTTGAGACAGAGACCATATAGCATGTTCGTCTTTCCTCTTTGCTATGGTAAAACCAGACTTGATAAAGGCTGACTCGTATTTGCGGTGTTTCACTCTGGTCTGTGTGGGTTTTTTTTTTGTTTGTTTTTTGTTTTTTTTGCCGTTNTTGCGGTGTTTCACTCTGGTCTGTGTGGGTTTTTTTTTTGTTTGTTTTTTGTTTTTTTTGCCGTTAAGCCATTAACATCATCTGTATTTTCATCAGCTGTACTCATTTTCAGAAACTTATGCATCATTCCAAGATTTTGCTGATGAGCTAGCTTTACAATGTTATGCTAACTGCTCCTATTAGCTTGCTAGCTAGTGTAACATACGGTAACCTCTGCAACTTCCTAAAGCAGTAATGATGTTGTCAGATGAAGGATTGATGGAAAATTTCATCTTTTCACCTTCACCATTTAAATAAATGTGGTTGAAATTGAAAAGAAAAAATAGGACATTGCTTATTCTTGTATTTTTTTTAATTTTTTATTTAATTTTTTAAACATACAAAATAAATTAGAAAAACAAGAGCAGATAAAAAAAGGGATCATCATAAGTATCAAACACAAGTCAGTACATTATATACAACTGAGGGCCATCATAAGTGTCACACATGTCAATAAATTATATACAAATATGACCCGTAAATTGTCACTGATAGACATGTATAGGGCCCAATCATTTCATTCACATTCAAGAAATTTCCAGAAAGGTGCCCAGATCTGCCTGGATCTCCCAGATTTATTTTGGAGATCTTAAGTTAACTTCTCCAATGGCAGCAAATTAGCTGTTGATTCAACCACATTTTAGCAGAAGGTATCTGTGGGGATGACCACAGAATAAGAATACATTTTTTAGCCAAGTAAATAAGAAAATTCAACAAGTAGTCAATTTCAGGGCTAACAACTATCTCAGTTTTACAGTTCAGCAGATGCATAAGAGGTGACAAATTAAATTTCTTACCAATTATCTTCTGAACTGATTCATGCACCTCTAACCAGATTTTGGACAATCCCAAAATGTATGCATTAATGTACCCTTTTCTGATTTACACTTAAAACAAAGTGGGGAAGCATTGGGGTACATCTTGTTAAGATGAACTGGAGTGAGAAATATCCGATATATAAATTTGTAATTTTGTTCCTGTAAAGAGTTAAATGTGGATTCCTGAAAGACACCATTACATGTTGAAAGCCACATTTCATCAGAGAAAGTCTGGTCCAAGTCTCTCTCCCAACCCTTCCTTTAAAGGATCATAAGATGAAGAGGATATACAGCAGATGACAACAATCCATACAAATCTGAAATTTTTCCTTTCAGAGCTCCTGGAGAAAGCAAACAGTTTTCAATCAAAGAGAGCTCTGAGCATATTTTTACTTGTCTCATTGCAGCCTTAACGAAGTGCCGTCTTCTTCTTCTTCTTCTTTTCCTTTCGGCTTTCCCTTCAGGGGTCACCACAGCGAATCATCTG
>VXCM01009903.1:0-12460 GCA_014773175.1 Lucifuga dentata | reverse complement strand
CCCTAACACTTTTTTTTTTGCCGTTCAACCAAATTCAACTTTGACCCACCCATCAACTAATGAGAGAACAGTTGTACATTGTAAGCAGAAGCGACAATGAAGGCCTTGCATTACATTTTGGGCTGATGACGAGTGGCTAATGTTAAGTAGACGTTTCATTCACGATTCATCAAAGCAAATGAAACGGATGCTGTTAAAGGTGGAAACACATCAGCCTTAGCTTACATGTGTTCAGATTAACACATGTTCAGGTTAGCATGTGCTTTTATGTTGTCAGCGTGTTGCTCCATCATCCTGTTCAGCGTCTGAAGGCAGCACGTCTTCTTCACATCATGTGAAGCAACGTGGCTTTCCACACATTCTTGAAATCAAATTCACATGACCAGGAACAGGTGATAATTCTTTCCATGTATTTTTATATTTCTGTATCTTTCCATGTCTCCTCCATTGTTGTGTCGCTTCTGTTTACAACAGCTGTTCTCTGATTGGTTGTGTGTTGGAAAGGTCAGCGGCGGACGTGTCAATGTTTAATATGGTCAAACTTTGAACGCAGCATCAAAACGGAGAACCTGAGCATTAGGAGTCACCGCTCAGCTCCCAATACACAATAATGGAACGCCCAGCTGAGCGCACCGCTTATCACATGAAAGCAGCGTAAAAGGTGTGTTTCAGGTTTTAATCAGCCAACTTATCCTGATAACTGAGTAAACTCTTCTGAGAACATGGCGGCCCATGTGGCCCTGTGGTGAGGTTTATCCTGGTTCCAGCTCTCAGAAGATAACACGCCACTTCTCTGCATGTGGCCGCTCAGGGGTCGAGTTTCCACTCTCACATTTGGCTTCTGCCCGTTGGAACAGATCTCTAATGGCTCCCACCCCAGACTCCATCTGTTCCAGCACCACCCTCCACTTTCCTGAACCTCTTAAAAGCAAAACAAAATTTGTTTCCTGTGTTCAGAGGATCACCATCTAAAGCATGTTTTCTCTCAGAAGCACAAAAAACATTTTCACTCACATTCATCTTTAAAAGAACCAATTTTGAGACACTGGATGAGATTCATAAAGCTTAGCGCAAGACTTAGCATGTCGATGAGGACAAATATCATCACGCAACCACGTGATAAACGCCTGTTACCAGCATCTTTTAGCGTTTGCCTTGAATTAGACGTATTTTCTCATTAACAACCATCACACAAAAATCAAGACGCGTTTGATTCTGGTGGTAAATTTCATGATATGAAATCTGGGCGACATTTTAAAGGACCATACCACCCATTTTGCATGTTTGAACCTAATATATTCAATTTTCATACATGTAACGTTACTGACAATCATTTCCCAAAGGATAAAACCATATTTCAGACTTCCTGATATTTTGCAAAATCTCTTAATCTTTCAGAATCAATTATTCAAGTGATACACCCACCTTAAAAATCCATGTTTCTCCTGCTAATAGTTACACAGCCTTATGAAGTCACGGTCCTTTAAATTTTTCCATAAACACAGGTCTTCTTTTGGGACTATATTCCCCGGTGGAGGCATACATTCACTCCACGCTTTTTATTGAGCTTAAACACTAAAATTACATAACTTCTAAAAAAACCTGAATACACGTCTTGTTGGTGATGATGGATTACCTATCCCAAGAACGTTTACAGTATCAACAAGTTGATTTTAATAGCAGAATGAACTGAAACCAGTGGAGGTCTGGAAGGTAGGAAAAACATTTTTAATTCACCGTTCCAGTAGTATGCTTTGGAAATGATTGTCAGTAACGTTACATGTATGAGAATTGAAACATGCAAAGTGGGTGGTAAGGTCCTTTAAAGTGTTTTTGCCTCAGGTGTGTTAGTGACCAATACATTTGATATTATTGTGAGTTTTGTCTGATCTCACACACATTCTCATAGCACTGAGTCTCATCTGCTGCACTCTGTCTCCCTCACTCACACACACACACACACACACACACTATGGAGACTCGTGAGGATTTGATTTTTAGACTGAGTGGTGGAGTTTCTTTTCTTCATACGGGCCGTGTTGTGTTTTGCCACTTTAACACCATCGTTCCACCCGCTTACCCCACTCCACCCCCACTCTGAGAAGTCGAACCTTTGTCAAACAAGCACAAACGTTCTGAAAACACACTTCGCCCTTTATGTGGCCTTTCACACCCATTCGTCAGCGTTTGGGATCACACTGGTGAACCGCTGACACACATCCAGCTGTGTAGCGACCTCTGTACCTCTGTCCATTCCTCCACTTCCTGTCTGTTTGGTCCCACCTTCCCACGGCTGAGGTCATCATCCTGCTGCTGAAACACAGGACGTGACACGAGTGCTGTAGTGGAGAATAAAGAGCGACTCAGCACCACCCAGGTAAACTTCTTTTGTCCAGCAGAAATCTCATCAACTTCTGCTCAGATCATTTGCTATTTATATTCATGATCCCCAGAGGATGAGTATTAATGTTTTGGATGACCTCTGACCTTTCCCCTAGTGCCACAATCAGGACAAATTTTTCACGTGTAAGCAACAAACATCAGTGTCTAGTCAGAATATTCACATAAAACCTTTTAAGCACATTAATGCTCACCAGAGGATGAACAATTTACTCTCTCTCTCTCTCTCTCTCTCTCTCTTCTCTGTAGGATTCACTCAGACTTTGGCTGCAGGNACTCTCTCTCTCTCTCTCTCTCTCTCTCTTCTCTGTAGGATTCACTCAGACTTTGGCTGCAGGTCAAACATCTGATTCACCGACAGTTTCGTTCTCTCCTCCTCCTCCTCCTCCTCCTCCTCTAATCCTACGTATTATCAAAACCAAACCACTCTCTCTCGCTCGTGTCGTCGTTTTTATCGCAGCAGGGCGGAAATCTTCCTCCTGCTCCAAACTCCTCCTCAACGGCAGAGACACTGCAGCCAGTCTGCTTTTCATCAGGGTACACTGCTCCTCCTGACAATTACAACAACATGTACAAAACGCTTTCGCTTCCTCCGATCAGACCTACGCTGCACAAACACCACGCCAACAAAGCCTTTAGCATGGTTCAGTTTGATGTTTTATATTATCATCAACACTAAACCATTAGAATCTTTTCATGGTAACTAGTCAGTATTCAGATATAAATGCGTCATCCACGCTTCAGACAGAATAAAGGGCTGCAGCGTGGATTGGGTGATGCATTTATATCCCACATGTACGATAAATTCTGAATTCAGATCATTTTTGTAAAAGTGACTCAATATTTATGTTACCTTCAAGAACTTCTATCCAATCATTTTACTTTTAGCCCGAAGGAGTATTTTTGTACTTGGAACTACAAAGTTCCGTTACTTATTTTTTACAGTGTGCGGCTGGATGAAGAAGGCACTGCTGTGTTGTTGGGTTGCTGGGAAGCTTTTTTATTCTGTCTTACTGTTGTTACCTGTAAACTGACACTGCAGGCCAGTATGAACACACCGCCTCCTGAATGTATGTGCCCTTGAGCCCTGGAGGTCAATTTGATTAGCAGATTCATCCTGACTAAGAAATGAACAAAAGCCACCAGATGACAGTTAATAAATGTGAAGGAAGCCTGCACAACTCAGTATTGATATTAATTCTGAATAAAATAACATATGTGAATGTATGAAATTAAGTAAGAATGTCTCAGCAGTTTCTGTCTTGTTTAGGAATTTGTCAGCTAGAGGACAAAAATTGATTATTGCACCTTTACATAAGCTAGTGCCGTGCCCGTTGAAAACGTGCGTGTTCGGACCGGGCTGGACTGTGTGGTGTGTGCCTGCCATCAGTGCCCGTGAAGCAGAGCATATGCTACCGTGCCCAGAGCGCATCTCGACGCCGCGTCTGGAGCGTATCCCGCCACATNGCATATGCTACCGTGCCCAGAGCGCATCTCGACGCCGCGTCTGGAGCGTATCCCGCCACATGGACTACTTTTTACCGGCACAGCTCAATTCTAGAACTGCTCATCCAAACAACTTCACACACAACACTACACGTCCTGAGCAATAAACCTGCTGAATATCAGCTTCATACAGAGCCATGTTCTAGAGATGTTGGTGCAATAGACAGACATTTCTGTCTGTATAGTTAGAGACAAACTATAGCACCAGTGGACCTCTAGATGGCGTCGCTTTTGACGTGCTACTCAACATCTAAAAGAAATTCCAAAGCGTAAAATGTTCTGTTTCGACTTATATGGCCTGGGCCAATATTGATGTTTTTTAAATCAATAATGCAAAACCTGGCTTATAAAACCACATGGTGGTGCTATCAACAACTCTCATGCTGCACTCACATGTTGGCGGTGTGCGGTAGACGGAAAACTGGGCGTTCCATTTTTTTCAATGAGAGGACGATGGAAAACTCTGCCACCGCTGGCGGTAACAGCGGTACATCGCACGGCCAGACGGAACACGCCATCAAAAGTTCAAATCTTTCAACTTTTTCACTTACTGCAGCTGCAAAGACAAACCGGATGTTGATACTCTTGGGTCAAAGTTGGACAGCTGAGTTGTCGACAGTCTGAAATATTTTCTGAATTTCTCTTCATCCATCCTCAGTCCTTGAATTTAGCTGGTGGAATTCTTCCAGCAGTTTGTGCTCCTGTAAAATGGGATGAACCCACGTGTCTGTGTCTGCCTTTTCTGTCAGTTCTTTAAACAAGCGTATAAAACAGCCAGTTTTTCTAAAACATTGCACAAAATTATAAAATGCTATCCTCCAATATTGATTCGCTATTGAATTCCACCAGTTGCCATGGCAACAATTCCACATCTACCATAGTTGCCTGCCGTTTGCCTGCGTTCCATGACCGTTGGCAGTAGGGCGGTTTTTCTACCATCAACATGTGAATGCAGCATAAGACATGTTCCCATGTCCTGCAGCCGCATTTCATTAATATCTATAAGTAGCTTATCAAACATCCTGCTAACAGACGCACAGATAAACAAATGAGACCAAAAACTGGGTGTCATTTGTAGAGATTTAAAAAAAAAAAAAGACTTTTACCAGAAAAGTGCAAATATGTCATTATCATCACAGACAAACTTTTACAGCTGTGAAAGTCCCGAAAGCTCCAGCTGCTGAGGTGTTTAACGGGAGATTCTCTTATTAACTTCAACACCTGGATGTTACAGAGAGAGACAGTGCAGCCAAAAGATCACGGGAGGAGGAAAACACACGACCTCTGACCCCCGGCAACAAGTCTGAGGTAGAAACCGAACAGGTTTCCTGCCTGAGGGAGAAAAACTTTACTGAAAGATAAAATTAGTCAAATCTTCCTCAGCTGTCGCTCATATGGAAATTCCCTTTTTACGTTTTACGTGTGGATGGAAGAGACGGGAAAAAAAAAATCAATTTTCAAGTTTATCTACGATCATTCAGCTTCGGTGTTTTAAAAATACTTCACATTATATGAAGAAAGGTTAGCAGTTTCTCCTTGTGCTAAGCTAGGCTCGCAGTTTCCCTCTGCTTCCAGTCTTTATGCTAAGCTAGATTAGGAGTTTCCCTCTGGTCCTAAACTAGGCTAGCAGTTTCCCTCTGCTTCCAGTCTTTATGCTAAGCTATAGGCTAGCAGTTTCCCTCTGGTTCCAGTGTATATGCTAAGCTAGGCTTGCAGTTTCCCTCTACTTCCAGTCTTTGTGCTATGTTAGCAGTTTCCCAATGCTTCCAGTATTTATGCTAAGATAGACTAGGAGTTTCCCTCTGGTCCTATGTGCTAAACTAGGCTAGCAGTTTCCCTCTGCTTCCAGTCTTTATGCTAAGCTATAGGCTAGCAGTTTCCCTCTGGTTCCAGTGTATATGCTAAGCTAGGCTTGCAGTTTCCCTCTACTTCCAGTCTTTGTGCTATGTTAGCAGTTTCCCAATGCTTCCAGTATTTATGCTAAGATAGACTAGGAGTTTCCCTCTGGTCCTATGTGCTAAACTAGGCTAGCAGTTTCCCTCTGCTTCCAGTCTTTATGCTAAGCTATAGGCTAGCAGTTTCCCTCTGCTTCAAGTCTTTATGCTAAGCTATAGGCTAGCAGTTTCCCTCTGGTTCCAGTGTATATGCTAAGCTAGGCTTGCAGTTTCCCTCTACTTCCAGTCTTTGTGCTATGTTAGCAGTTTCCCAATGCTTCCAGTATTTATGCTAAGATAGACTAGGAGTTTCCCTCTGGTCCTATGTGCTAAACTAGGCTAGCAGTTTCCCTCTGCTTCCAGTCTTTATGCTAAGCTATAGGCTAGCAGTTTCCCTCTGCTTCAAGTCTTTATGCTAAGCTATAGGCTAGCAGTTTCCCTCTGGTTCCAGTGTATATGCTAAGCTAGGCTTGCAGTTTCCCTCTACTTCCAGTCTTTGTGCTATGTTAGCCATTTCCCAATGCTTCCAGTCTTTATACTAAGATAGACTAGGAGTTTCCCTCTGGTCCTATGTGCTAAGCTAAGCTAGCAGTTTCCCTCTGCTTCCAGTCTTTATGCTAAGCTATAGGCTAGCAGTTTCCCTCTGGTTCCAGTGTATATGCTAAGCTAGGCTTGCAGTTTCCCTCTACTTCCAGTCTTTGTGCTATGTTAGCCATTTCCCAATGCTTCCAGTCTTTATACTAAGATAGACTAGGAGTTTCCCTCTGGTCCTATGTGCTAAGCTAAGCTAGCAGTTTCCCTCTGCTTCCAGTCTTTATGCTAAGCTATAGGCTAGCAGTTTCCCTCTGGTTCCAGTGTATACGCTAAGCTAGGCTAACAGTTTCCCTCTGCTTCCAGTCTTTGTGGTAAGCTAGCATGTCCCAGACTGCAGGGGTGAAACTGATTACTTGTCCTCAGAGTCTGATGAGAAGACAAAGAACCAAAGGATTTCACAAAACGTCAAAGTGTTTTTTGAACTAAACGAGAGATCTCCAGTGTTTTGGAGACCGGTTGCTAGCAGATCTACTACAAGGTTCCCCGTAAAAGATCAACACAATCAACACTTAAGTCCTTTTGATCACGAATGGCACAAGCCGCCATCAGTAACCATCACACACAAGAAACATGACAACATCCCACAAAGCAAATTTAAGCCATGCCACCTGAGACACTAAGTCTCACACTATTCACCTCTCTGCCTGCACTTGTCCAGGCTTCTGTTTTATTGTCCAGAAAATGTTTCACTGGAGGAACAGTGAAAGACTCGCTGTGAGGACAGAAAGCTTAAAAGCATTAAGCCCTCAGTCTTTCTTTTGTAAAAATACATGCTGTCATGGTCTGGGTGAGTCGACTGAATGATACAATAATAACAGGGTTTCCTTTCAGGATGGCTGGAAGCCTGCCAGGAGGAGTGGGAGGAGGAGGAGGATGGTGGGAAGACGTTTGTCAGATGAAGTCACTCTTGTGTTGAAACAAGTCAGGGCAACAGAGGGACACTGAATTACTCCAACACAACAGCAAAAAGACGCCACTTCCCTGAAAATCAAAGCTAAAGTAAAGATAAAGTCATGGGCAGAGCAGTAACCAGAGTTTTAGAAATACTCAGCCCCCATCCCAAAAACAGAGCCCATGTTTTAGGAATTTTCATATTTTCAGATCTGTTTGAAAAAAGGCAAGAAAAGATTATTTCCAACATAAGCTCCCAACTCAAAGCATTCCTGCCAATGATGCTGGAGGGATTTAATCCAAAACATCCTCTGCTGCTGATATGATGTCATCATCTGAGGCCAGACGGCTTCCAGCTAAAACCTCTTTTTTATGTCTGAGGTGAAAGTGTGAGGGGCTAAATCAGGTCAGTCAGCAGTCCATAATCACCACACGTTGGTCTAGTTTGTCCGTCTTGTCCAGCTCACAGAGCCTTTGGGACCTCTGGAACCAGAAGTTAGAATAAACGGAACAACAGCTCAGGAATTACTTCATTAAAATATCACGCCTGTGCACTGCATTACTGTCAGGATCACAACTTTTCAGCTGAGTATTCAACAGTGCTGAATAACCATTCATTCACACAGCAGTGAGCAGCAGTCAGAAAACAGACGGAGGCAGACAAACAGCTGTCTGTCTGTCTGAAGGCCCTTTTATACCACAAAGCGGCAGGTTGCCTCTGTTCATTACGATGAGAGTTTGGCGGCAGCTGGGCCGTCGGCGTGCACCTTTGTTTTTCTTTGTATTTTGCTGCTGAAATTTGGCCATGTCAAACTTTTAACGGCTGTCACTGGCCAGTCAGAATGAAGATAGGATCTCGGTGCAGGACGGACATTTCCTAAGACACGGATGACCTGGAGTTTACTACTGTGCATGATAGCGGAGTCCCTCAAAGAGCTACTAATGTTGGCATCAGAGTATCCTGAACTTTCTGGTACCTCAGCGGACAAATACACAGATCCATCCATCCATCCATTTTCTATACCCGCTTGTCCTGATGAGGGTCATGGGGGTGGGGGGGGGTGGGTTTGGATGTTAATTTTTTTTAAAAAAGCAGCAGGCATTATTAAATATTTCCTCAGAACTTGGATTGCCATTAATAACACCTAACAGCTGTTAGCTAATAGCTAATAGCTACCTTGAAGTTGGCCGGTATGCAGTACTGGAACCTCTGTGATTTTCATTTCAGAGTACTGGGACATTTTCAGGAGTACCAGAACCTCTCACAAAACTTCTGTACTCTACTGCAGAACAATGCAGAGGACAACAACGGCAAAGGTGCAGCCAGATGAATTAAATCGGGGACCGCGTATTTATATATACCAGGGAACTCATTTATAGCCATTACATACCCACAAAACGGGGCGGCTTGAGAGTTGCTTACACCACTTCCCTTGCAAAGTTCAGTCAATGGTGACCAGCACACAGGTAAGGGCACTGGCACCTTTTTTTTTTTTTTTTNCTTTTTTTTTTTTTTTCACTTCAGGCACTGCTAATAGCTAACAGCTAGCTAACAAGCAGCCCCAAATAAAAGGGACACCTTGTCGGTGGGGTCAGCCACAGAGTTAGATCTTGTTGGAATGGACAACAAGCTGGTTTTCATGCACTTGTACATATGGGACAGTTGTTTGCGGGGTTACTCAACAAGGTATAACGTTTGTCATAGAAATGCCCCGCACTGACGCTACTGCCGGTAAGACCACTGGGCTTGCCACTGTCTATTCTACTGAGATCTATGCCCTATTCCCTGCTGTGGTTGCTGCTTCCTGATGTTAAAGGGCCTTGACTGTCTGACCGCCACACAGTGTCTGACATCAGGGAACCTGCAGCTTTACTTGCTCAGAGGCTCTCGGTGCAGGACGGACATTTCCTAAGACATGGATGACCTGCAAAACATGAATGGATCTGAAATCAAATCATCAGCGCCGACCTCAGCCACCTGAAAACAGCGATCTTAGGAGTTAATATCATGTGACTTTGTGTTTGGTTTGGTTTAGCAAAATCTTATCATAATCTGTGTCAGACTGTGATGCCTGGCAGACTGTGGGATGAATGTCTGGCAAATCATCTAGCTGTTGTCTGATTACAGACGTGAGTCACAGCAACACTGTGAGGTTCTGCTGAATTTAGTCTTTGGTTGGTTAATGACCAAAGATTTCATCAACGATTCTCTCACGATTGTTATCTTTCATCTGCTACAGCTCAAAATCATGCCATCTGTGGGAAGTTTGTGTCTGAAATACAGTTACATCACTTCCAACAGCATCATGGGAACTTTTATGATGCTTCATCAGACCCACCAGGAGGATTCCTGCTGCTAAAAATGACTGAAGTTCCAGACTATGTTGACTTTTGTTGTTGTTTGTTGATGTTGTTTACAGGCTTATCAGAAATGTCCACATATTCACAGTCCAACATGTGCCATCCTGTGTTGGAACATTAACTCCTAAAATAAGTTGCATTTAAAGACAAATTAAGTTTCAAGCGTCTTAATTTGAATTTCTTAAGGTTCATGGTTCATATGAAGCTGAACAGACTTAAAGGACCATACCGGCGATCGTGCCTGTTTGAGCCCAAAATATACAACCTACATACATGTTACTGACAACCATGTCCTAAAATATAGTAGTTTAGTGGTAAATTTCAGATTGTTTTTCCTACCTTCCAGACTGCCATTGGTTTCAGTTCATTCCAGTACAATATTAAAATCAACTTGTAGAGACTTAAAATGTGCTTGAGATGCATAATCCATCACAGCAAACATGATATCCATTAGGTTTTTTTTGTTTTTTGCTGAAGTAACTTTATTTAACCAATCACACACAGAGCTGCACGGAAGACAATGTGTTTCTCCGCCAGGAAATATAGTCCCAGGAGAAGACGGCTTTTTCTGAGAAATTAAAATGGCTGTGCCTTCTACAATCGTGCACAAGTGTTAGAAGGTGAAACACAGAATTTTAAGGTGAGTGCATCACCTGAACATTTGATTTTGAAAGATTAGAGGATTTGAAAAAATAACAGGAAAACTAAAATACGGGTTTATGTTTTCTAAATTGGTTATCAGTAACATAACATGTATGCAGGTTATATATTTGGGCTCAAACATCAAACTGGTTCTTTAAATCAAATTCTTTAGTAGCAGTTGAAAGTGTTTTGTTGTAGCTAGTTGTGGTGATTTTAAGAAATCTGAAGCCCTTTAGCAGATTTTATAAGCATAATAACAGAAAATTTCACTAGACCACAGAATATTTTCCAAGTTTCTGGTAAAGTAGCAGGGTTTTTTGTAATAAGACAGAATAAGGATAAATCTTGACTATGATCAAGAAAAATGACAGATGATAGAAAATTCCTGAAACCAGTTGATTTGAAAGTGAAACAGGTTAAAATAATCTCTGTTTCAGGACTCAGATCTTGAACGTGACTTCATGAGATCACGACTTTTTGCAGATGCAGATGGCTCTGAGGTTCTGCTATCAGTTTTCCGTCATGTTGGACTGAGGTGGATGCTGGCTGAGAGATAAAAATCTCTCTCTGCGTGATGAGAACCAGGAAAGCTGCTGTGTTTACGTTCCTCCTCCGTCCTCCTGATGCCGAAAAGCTGCAGAGTTCATCGACCCCATCAGTCATCAGCTCTGTGGCAACCCCCCAAAAAACATTCCTCAGCCGCTTATCTGCCTCCATCCCAAACACACACCCCCACAGCATGTGTGTGTGTTTGTTTTTGAGCAGCCTAGCGGGGTCAACCCTCGCTGCAGCCCACCTGAATGCCTCTCTGATGACATCACCAGCACAGACCCAACAACGAGGCCGACCAAGGTGGAAGAAGTGCTAAAACTGGGTATTTCAGATTCTGATTTTTAAATTATTTTAGTTTATAAGGCACTACATGGTTTTGTAGCAGGATACCTATCAGAAATGCTTTTAATCTTTGAACCACAAAGGCCCTCAGATCCTCTGGTACTCTGCTCTTAAAGGACCATACCACCCATTTTGCATATTTGAGTCTAATATATTCAATTTTCATACATGTAACATTACTGACAATCATTTCCCAAAGCATACTACTGGAACGGTGAATTAAAAATGTTTTTCCTACCTTCCAGACCTCCATTGGTTTCAGTTCATTCTGCTATTAAAATCAACTTGTTGATACTTGAAATGTTCTTGGGATAGGTAATCCATCATCACCAACAAGACGTGTATTCAGGTTTTTTTAGAAGTTATGTAATTTTAGTGTTTAAGCTCAATAAAAAGCGTGGAGTGAATGTATGCCTCCACCGGGGAATATAGTCCCAAAAGAAGACCTGCGTTTATGGAAAAATTTAAAGGACCGTGACTTCATAAGGCTGTGTAACTATTAGCAGGAGAAACATGGATTTTTAAGGTGGGTGTATCACTTGAATATTTGATTTTGAAAGATTAAGAGATTTTGCAAAATATCAGGAAAGCTGAAATACGGTTTTATGCTTTGGGAAATGATTGTCAGTAATGTAACATGTATGAAAACTGAATATATTAGGCTCAAACTTGCAAAATGGGTGGTATGGTCCTTTAAAACAAAAGAAACCCTGCAGAATGAGTCAGGCGTGACTGATGTTAAACCATCAGGACAGATGTCGTCGCGTTGTGATTCATGCTAACCCATCAGACGATGTCATCATCCTGTCAGTCCAGATTGACGCTATCTGCTGAGTGGGCGGGCTCAGAGGGAGACTCCGCCCCCTCCAGCTGCACCATGTTTCACAAATGAACGTCACATGGAGCTTACCGATGTGCTGCAACTCCAACATCATTACATAAAGACATAGAATAGAATAGAATAGCTTTATTGTCATTATACGTAACATATAATGAAATTACAGGTGCTTCTCCCTTAGTGCATAAGTATAAAGTATAAAAAAGAGTAAAAACAACTTTGTACACATCTATTTAAATTATATTTACACAGCTGAAAAGATAAATATACTTATCAAAGTGTATATCAAAGTATATCAAAAGTGTATATCAAAGTATATCAAAAATAGTGTATTAAGTATATTTATATATATAGATATAGATGTGTGTATTTCGATATTTACAACAGTAGCAGGGATGGT
>VXCM01009902.1:0-19882 GCA_014773175.1 Lucifuga dentata | reverse complement strand
CTCTAATGCAACAAGTTACACTTTGATGTTCACAACAACGTGACGAACTTTCACCACGATAAACAGTTGCGTTTTAACAGATTTTACTTGAATTTCTGAAGTTTTTTTAAAATATGAAGCTAAACAGGCTCAAAGCAAATATTCCTCAAAAATGAGGCCTCCATGAAGACTTGAGAGATATAAGGACACTTCCTGTGTGTGTGTGTATGTGTGTGTTTGTTTCATAACCCTAAGTTTCTGATGGAGTCATTTCAACACCAAGTCATTCATCCAAAATGTGTTTATGGTTGAAGTTTTAACTCTGGAGTTAAAGTTGTTGAGTTTTAAAAAGCTGGAGTGAGTCGCTGCTTCGTTCTGATCAAGTGACTCTGAGACTTGGAGAGCGACTGGTCGCTCGAGTGAGTCTGAGTCGATGGAGCTTCTACTCAGAGTGAACGAGTGCTAATGTGAGACGCTGGATCACTGAATAACCTTCAGACTCAGAGCAGCATCGTGAAAATGACGGAACTTGTGGCACCTGAAAGTTTTTTTTACTGACTAGCAGAGATGCTGATTCAGTGACTAGAGATGCCGATTCAGTGATTAGAGATGCTGATTCAGTGATTAGAGATGTTGATTCAGTGATTAGATATGCTGATTCAGGGACTAGAGATGCTGATTCAGGGACTAGAGATGCTGATTCATTGTCTAGAGATGCTGAATCAATGACTAGAGATGCTGATTCAGTGACTAGAGATGCTGATTTAGGGACTAGAGATGCTGATTCAGTGACTAGAGATGCTGATTCAATGACTAGAGATGCTGATTCAGGGACTAGAGATGCTGAATCAATGACTAGAGATGCTGATTCAGTGACCAGAGATACTGATTCATTGACCAGAGATGCTGAATCAGTGACTAGAGATGCTGACTCAGTGACCAGAGATACTGATTCATTGACCAGAGATGCTGAATCAATGACTAGAGATGCTGAATCAGTGACCAGAGATGCTGATTCATTGACCAGAGATGCTGAATCAATGACTAGAGATGCTGATTCAGTGACCAGAGATGCTGATTCATTGACCAGAGATGCTGAATCAATGACTAGAGATACTGGTTCGGGGACTAGAGATACTGATTCAGTGACTAGAGATGCTAATTCATTGACTAGAGACGCTGATTCAATGACTAGAGATGCTGATTCAGGGACTAGAGATGCTGATTCATTGACCAGAGATGCTGAATCAATGACTAGAGATACTGATTCAGGGACCAGAGATGCTGATTCAGGGACTAGAGATGCTGATTCAGCAACTAGAGATGCTGATTCATTGACCAGAGATGCTGAATCAATGACTAGAGATACTGGTTCATGGACTAGAGATGCTTAATCAATGACTAGAGATGGCTGATTCAGTGACTAGAGATGCTGATTCAGGGCCTAGAGATGCTGATTCAATGATTCAGTGACTAGAGATACTGGTTTGGGGACTAGAGATGCTTAATCAATGACTAGAGATGCTGATTCAGTGACTAGAGATGCTGATCCAGTGACTAGAGATGCTGATTCAGTGACATGCTTATTGAGGGACTCGGTTTGTCTCTGCATGTTTGAGATGAACTGACACTAAAATGAAGTAATTCAACAAGTCACTGCTACCTTTTACAATTATGTTTGGAATTGTTACCAACATGCTGCTAGTATGCTAAGCTAAGACTAGCCTAGCTTAGCTTAACTTGTGACCTATTGTTTGAGCAGGTTTTCTTCTGAAGGACTGATATGGATTTTTAAATTCCCTGGACCAAAACTGAAAACATATGGAGAACCATCATGTGATATTTGGACCAATCACAGCCAGGGGGAGGAGTCAGACTTCACTTAATCACTGCCTCTTTCATACTTCACATGAAGCTTACAGATCCTTTATCCTTGAGAGGATTTTTATAAAGTGTGTACTTTAATCTGTTCCACACTTTAAAACTTTAAAATCCTTTAAAACTAATCAAATGAAAAGGTGATTTAACTTTATGATTTGAATAAGATCAAAACTTCAGCTGAGTTTATCTTAGTCTGCTCAAACTTTTCTCTCTGTTTAGAAGTTTGCAGGATTACAGAATATGTGGTTTTTTGGGGTTTTTTTTTGTTTCTGCAACATCAGAGGATCTGGATCTGATCTGACTTCCTGTTCCACAGAACAACTCCCACAGGGTCCAAATTCCAGTCCTGTTAGTCCCGCCCCCTTCCAGAGCGAGAGAGATGGGGGGAGGGGGAGGGGGTGTTTCAGACTAAAAGCTGTGGCTGATTCCTGGAACACCAGGAGAGGAAGAATTCAGCAGGAAGAAGAGAAATGTGAGTGTAATGGAGTTTTCTTCAGGTTTGTTACTCGCTAAATTAAAAGCAAAAGTGTTCCAGTCTCAGAGGAAAGAAGATTTCTGGATTTGTTTTGTTGGTTTGTGGGTTTTTCTGTAAAGTCTCATCATCACACTAAATGAATGACTCTCTGCTGTGTGTATCTTCAGACTGGAGGGTTGCAGGTTCGATTCCCTGTGTACCTAAACCAAACATCCACTGGCTTTTTAAGCCTCTGCAGTCTAAAACCAGGTTTGTAATTTTAGTTTCATTGATTTTGATTTTCATGCAGCTGATTTTATGTTCATGATGATTTACTGAGTGAATACGGATCTTCTGGCTTAGTTTTTGAAGTAAACACATTTTATTTTAAATTAGCATGTAAAAGGCTGATTTTTCAGATTTAATTTCTGTTTGTGGTTTTACTTAGTGAATATCACGCTGTTAATCGCACATTTTGTCATTATTAGAGGAAAACACGTGATGTCAGAGTGGAAACATGAATGTGTTTGTAGTTTTTCTGGCTGTGATGAACAGATGATGAATACATTTTCATATCTGCAGTCTAAACATTCCTGCAGCTTTTCATTCAGTTTGTCAACTAAAAAAATGCTGCCAGACTCTCAGGCGAGTTTCTGATGATAGACCTGTGGGCTGTCTGTTATTTCATCTGTGTGTGTGTGTGTGTGTGTGTGTGTGTGTGTGTGTGGTCCAGTAAAAGTTTAAATAACTAAATCCTGTAATATTTTAGCTTTTAAACAACTCAATTGACTTTGACCTTTGACCCACTAAATAGTATCAGAAAATAAAATTAGCTCAAATTTTAAAGTCTCATGTAAACAAAAACAAAACAAAATTCTAAAATGTAAACATGGAGAAAAATTACGATTAAAACTTCAGAATAAAATGAGCTTCAATTTTTACTGCAAATATAAACACAAACATACGACAGTCAGACGAGTTAGAATGTGTGGAATGTCACACGGACTTGAACTCAGCTGAAGTTCACAGTGGCTAGGCTAACACTAAGCTAACACCATTCACACATTCGCCAGCTGAGCATCTTTGAAATATATTTCTTGTCAGGTTGTTTTTTTAAAAAGTCTCTTAAAGTTAATTTTTTCCACTATCTTTAGCCTGACAAAAAGTCACCGCTAAGCTAATTTCACTCCACCGTTAGCTTGTTCTGTCACAGGAAGTACAGCTAGCTAATGCTTCAGCTATGCTTGGCTGAGTCAGCGTCACTTCCTGTTTGTTTTTCATCTCAGATCATCTGATTGGCTCTCCTCTTCATGTGACTTTCTTGGTATTCACCAGGTGTTTCTGCTTCAGGTGGAGAAACTAATTTGTTGTGTTTCCACCTTTAGCTGTTAGCCAGTTAGCTGTTAGCATGTAGCTGAAGCATTTCAAACAACAGAGGAAATAATTCATCAGACACTGAGCTGATACTTTCAGACATGTTTAATTTCTTCTTATGAAAATTCATCAAAAATGTCACTTTTTCATCAATGTTGTAATTTGACAAATTGTTACCTTCACCGCGGAGGTCATGTGATCACCAGCGTTTGTCTGTTTGATTGCTTGGATTTGGATAAAATTTCGCTCTGTGGGCATTAAGACATGACTGCTCCCTTCAGTCTCCCTCACTCTGCAGCTTTGCTTTATCGTTTATTAGCTGATTTTTGTTTGTTTGGAGTTTGTCCAGAATCTGTCAGCTGAATCCTCAACACAAACCACAGGAAACACGTAACTAAACACATGAATCTAATTAACATTCCTCATGGATTCAATTAGCTAAAAACCAGCAGCACAGAAACCTTTATGTCTCACGGCGGAAACGCAGCATGCTGATGGTTACACATAAAAAGTTCCATTTAGTCAAGAAGACGCGTGGCTGCTTTAAGTCCTGTGGAAATACAGTAAATTTTAGAATTGTTCATGATGAAGATTAAGAATTAATTTTTTCAGATTTTTCTCTGATTCTGATTTTGAACAAACGATAAAAGTATGAAGTCAGTTTTTCACCTCAGGCTAACATTCAGACTCTGCCGCCGTAATTCCTGGACTGGAAAAATTCTAACAGGAGCCTAGAAAAAAACTTCCAGCAATGATCAATCCCATAAATTAGTTTAATTTTAGATTCTTTTTCATTTATTTCCAGAACATTCTTCCACATTTGACCGTGTGGATCCGTTTTGATCAAATCATGTCCTGAAATGTCTAATGAATTCTGGTTGTATTTTACAGATTTCAGTCTTAAGACATGGTGGCCAATGACCTCAACATGAACTCTGACCTCTCAGGGTCAAGACCTTCAGCCAAACGCAGCCTCTTCAACAGCATCAAGGTTCGTCTCTCCTTCATGTTGTCACAGTTTCCTTGTCTGTCATCCAGCTATGAAAACAAATCAAACTTCTGACAGGAAACACTTTATTTTTAGCCATCATGCTGCGTTCAGGTGCTGCTTGGAGAGTTGGCCATGTCATTAACATTAAAATAATATAATCATGTTATCATGTTTGCATGTCTAGAGACAGGGCAATTTGTGTTGCCATGGATACCTGTTGTATTGTTTTAGTTTAAGATGCTTTAATCTTTACATCAGTGTCAGATTAATTAGAACATACATGACACGTTTCTCTGTGTTTAGCAGAAACGTGGTATGTTGCAAACATGCTTCCTCAGTTTCATCCTGGAATTGTCGACACATTTTCTGTAAACTCGTGCTGCGTTCATGGACAGCTGCCATGTCAGGTCTCTTTACTCATCCTCCATCTTTCTTTCGTCATCCTCCTTTCTGTTTTTCATCCTCCATTTATCTTTACTCGTCCTTCATTTTTCTTTGCATATCCTCCGCCATCTTTCTTTCTTCATCTTCCATCTTTCTTTCTTCATCCTCATCTTTCTTCGTCCTCTTTCTCCTCCTCCTCCTGCTCCTCTTCCTCTTTCTTTCCTCCTCTTCCTCCTCCTGCTCCTCTTCCTCCTCCTCCTCTTTCTTTCCTCCTCTTCCTCCTCCTCCTCCTCCTCCTCTCCCTGCAGTTCTTCGTCTTCTGTCACAGCTTGCTGCAGCTGGCTCAGCTCTTGGTGTCGGGTTACATGAAGAGCTCCATCTCCACCATTGAGCGGCGCTACGGCCTCTCCAGCCAGAAGTCTGGCCTGCTGGCCGCCTTCAACGAGGTCAGACGCTCATATTCACTTCCTGTTTGACCTCAGCCTTCATTTGCTGTTTAAGGTCGTTAACAGACAGGAGGGTTGATGAGAATCTGGACAAAGAAGAAAAATATGAAATCTCAGTTGTCAGGGAAAATCTGTGGCATTAAAGAAGACATGTTGGAACGCTGTGTATGTGTCTGCCTCTGATTGGCTGCCTCCTGTGTGGGCGTGTCTCAGGTGGGAAACACGATCCTAATTGTGTTCGTGAGTTTCCTTGGGAGTCGAGTCCACCGGCCACGGTTCATTGGGGGTGGAGCTCTGCTGGCCAGCCTGGCCTCGCTGCTGATGGCGCTGCCGCACTTCCTGAGTGGAACGTATGAGTTCACCGACCACATCACCTGTGAGACACACACCTGTCATGTTTCATTAAAAGGAAGTGTTTCTAATTGGTATGTCAGGAGTTTGTTTTGATGTCTGTAGAAGTACGTCCACACATCCTGAACTTCCCATTAAAGCTCTGTTTTGATTGGTCCTTTACTTCTGTTGACATGTTGACGTCAGCATGTAAGATGTGAATTTACCTGCATATGTACCTGGTTAGACACGCCCACCAAGTACGAGGCCAGAGGGCCACTTGGCATCATCTGTTCGTGGTTTTCCACCAAAACGTTCTGATTCTCAAATCATTCTGTTCCGTGTCTGTGGAACAAAGGAACATCCAGCAGACCTGATCACATGACCACCAACGCTTCAACGCATCATGGAACCATACAATCCTGTTTCACATTGGTGGAAATGACCTTTGACTTTCACAGTCTGTGGGTGTGGCCAGCTCATGTGTGACCAATCAGAATAGAGCGAGCTTTTTAAATTGACAGCACTTGTATTCACTCAGTGTGCACAGCAGTTCTGCAGCAAAGCGTAGAACAGAAATATAAATCAGAACATGGAAACATTTTTAATATATCCACCAAATCTTAAAACAATGGGTTAATTGATTATTGAGGCAATATGTGTGACATCACAGAGGTAAAATGACCATAAATGATCGATTAAAGAAACTTTATTTCTGGGATCATGAGAACTTTGGAACATAAAAGCATCGAGGAACTTTGGAGACTAAAACTTTATCTTCTGCATCAACAGCCTCCAGCGAAAACATCTCTGGTCTCTGCCAATCAGAGAAGAGCTTCACCACGCTATTGTCCAATCAGAGCTGCAGCCAGCAGGAGAGCCCCGCCCAGCAGGGGATCTACCCTCTGCTGCTATTGGCTCAGCTGCTGCTGGGCGTGGCAGCTGTCCCCATCCAGCCCTTCGGCATCTCTTACATTGACGACTTCGCCAGCAGGAAGAACTCACCGCTCTACCTTGGTACACTGACAATTTTTAACTCTATGTTGAAACTTTCACAACATTTAGGATTTGACACTTTTCAGATTTTTTTATTTTTTTTTGCAGCATATGGTTTAAATTAGGGCTGTCAAAATTAACGCGTTAACGTGGAATGATTAATTTGCGGAATTAATGCATTATTTTTTTTAACGCATTAACGCATGCGCAGAATGACCTGCCCCATATATCCCACAATTCCACCTATTGCACTAGTCGTCGCTCTAACATTATGGCTGATGGTGAGCCGAACAAGATGGAAAAAGAACCTGAAGAACCTGTTGGACCTCTGGATGGGAAGTTCGAGTATAAAAAAAACAAAGATGGAACAGTCAAACACACCGTGATTTGCACACACTGCAGGAAGGAGTTTTCGTTTCACCGAAGCACTTCAAGCTTAAAGTACCATCTCAACACTAAGCATGTATTTGTCGGGGCTTCAAGTTCTGGTGCAACGCCTGGTGTGCGTCAGACCACCCTCACTGAACGCAGGGCATTAAGTAAGTCTACCTCTGACAAGTTGACTAACACAATTGCCAAATGGTTTGCAAAGGACTGTAGACCGATTAATATTGTTGAGGACAAGGGCTTCACGGAAGTTTTGAAAGTTCCGTCTCGACGCATTCTACAAGCCACCGTCAAGAGGCACAGTAATGACTAAAATCCACGAGCTCTATGAGACTGAAAACAAACAAAAGGAAGAGGATTTGGCTGTAACGGAATATGTCGCCCTGACAGGAGACCACTGGACCTCTGTGAGTAACAATAATTACCTGGGTGTAACTGCACATCAAATCACTCAAACATGGGAACTGAAGTCGTTTGCGCTAACTATAACGAAAACAGAAGAGCATCACTTCGCAGAGGCATGTGCTGAACAGTTCCTAACAGTAGCATGCAAGTGGGCTATTGAAGGAAAAATCACAACTATAGGGACCGACAGTGCACGCAATATGACAGCTGCGGCTAGACTCCTTCCTTTTGAGCACATGCCTTGTATAGCTCACATCCTACAGAGAAGCATCACTGTGAGCCTCTCTGACAGCGGATTTGTGGATACATTGTCCAAGTCTCACAAAATTGTCGGCCACTCCAAACACAGCCTGGCAAACGCCGCGGAGCTTCAAGCACAGCAAGCGACCCTTGGACAGCAGCAGGAGCCGCTGATCCAAGATGTTCCAACACGTTGGAATTCCACACTGGAAATGGTCAAGCGTCTGAACCGCAATCAAGCAGCAATAAAAGCAACCCTGGACCAACAGCACCACAAACTAGTTATGCTGACGCCACCAGAATGGGACAAACTGCAGAGACTGGAAACTCTTCTAGAGCCCTGTAGGTAAGTAATCCACATATAATGTGATTAGTATAGGTTTGAAATTAAATTAAATTGAATTGATTAAATTCAAATTAAATGTTAATCTATTTGTAAACTTGTGTTCTAATAATTTACTGAAGTATCTCTGTGTGTGTGTGTGTGTTATTCCACTGCAGGTATGTAACTGAGGTTCTGGGTGGGGAGGCCTATGTCTCCTGCTCTGTAGTACTGCCTGCCCTCTGCCAGTTGCGTCATGTAATGGAAGTCTCTGATGAGGACCCTGCATATGTGGTGAGATTTAAGACGACATTCAAGGAAGACCTAGCCTCCCGCCAGGCTCAAGCTTGCAGTGGCGCTGGATCCACGTTTTAAAGACTTGAAGAGCCTGCCCAAGAGTGAAAGAGAAGATGTGTGGACCAAACTTGGAGGCATGCTGCATGAACAATCACCCAGAAGGTCTCCACAGACCTCTGAAGATGGGCCACCCAAGAAGAAAATGAGCCTTCTCCAGATGGGCTCAGATTCAGAATCAGATGAAGAGGTGCAGCCTGACAGAGCCATACACAGGTACAGAGCAGAGCCAAGCATTCGTATGGAGGACTGCCCCTTGCAGTGGTGGTCTGCCCATTCAGGAGCCCATGACAAGCTGGCCCTGCTGGCTCGCAAATATCTAGCCACTCCTGCATCCACCGTCCNTCAGGAGCCCATGACAAGCTGGCCCTGCTGGCTCGCAAATATCTAGCCACTCCTGCATCCACCGTCCCGTGTGAAAGACTCTTCTCAGTCGCAGGCCACATTGTGCAAAAGAAACGGTCAGCTTTACTCTCAGAGAATGTTAACCAGTTAGTTTGCCTCAGCAACTGGCTAAAAGAAGAATAGCTAAGAGGGCCTCACAACATAATTGTATAAAGGTGTGGTTGTTTGTTTGATTTAAAAAAGAAAAGAAAAAAAGGTTTTATCCAACAATCATATGTTTGCTAAAAAAAAAGAGCAATGGCACAGATGCCCAAAGTGTTTAGGATGAAAGATATCTTTTAGTTTGATTTAAAAAAAAAAATGTTCTAAATAACACCATCCTATGCTAAGAGGCATAGCAAAGCTGCAGCCAAATTTAATTATGGTGTGGTATGTTTTAGTTTGATTTTATTTTATTTTTCAATCTTAATGACACCATCGTTTGGATTTGTCATGAATAAAAAAACAAATGTTAAATGTATATATCTGCCTTCTGTCATTTATCTTTCCGTTCCTACAACAATATACAGAGAAAATGGGAATTTTTTGGGCATATTTATGAATGGTGATTAATCATAATTAATCCACAGCTACCCTGATTAATCTGATTAAAAGTTTTAATCGTTTGACAGCCCTAGTTTAAATTTTTCCAAAGTTCCATTTAATCTTTAAAATCTTGCTTAGCGTTACAGTTAACTTGATGAAGAGAAAAGAAATGAGTGTTTTGTGTGTTTTAGGGATCCTGCTGGCCGTGACCGCCATTGGCCCAGCCTTCGGCTTCATTACCGGCTCCCTGATGCTCAGATTCTACGTCGACTTTGACAAACTGTCTAAAGGTGAGCGGAGACACTGATGCTCACAGGTCCTGCCTGAAAATTGCTAAATTTAATGAATTTGTTATTTATTATTATTATTTTCCATGCTTTCTGTGTGTGTGTGTGTGTGTTTATTTTTGTAATCTCACAGCGATTAATCATACAAACAGAAAACCACACTCTCACTCTTTTGGAGGGGATGAACAGGAATTCTTCTGCATGTTTTTGTGATCTCCACTTGATTATCTAACGGGATTTAAACGGGGGATAACGGCACACAGTTTCACTTTCACTTCTCTCTGTGGACACCCCAACAAATGAAAAAAGAGACATTAAAACCTTCCACATTCACACCTGACCATACCTGCTCAGTCGCTGCAAGAAGCCAGCAGAGTCAGAGGCTGGATTTACACGCCACGCACCTGATTCCGATCTTTTCCTCACATGTGACACGTATCAGACACGCTTCCTGAAGATATAAACAGTAAAAAGCCACATGGAATCAGATATGCTCAGATCCGTTTTGGGCCTCTTGATATGTGGAAATAAANGTAAAAAGCCACATGGAATCAGATATGCTCAGATCCGTTTTGGGCCTCTTGATATGTGGAAATAAATCAGATATGTGTCGGATATCCACCAATGCTGCTGCTGTCTAAACACACAGATCAGAATTTCCTTCCCATTCCAACTCCAACGTAACGTTCTGTTTTATCTGCATGTGATGATGTCATCAACATGACGACGCTCTCTGTAAACAGAAATGGAGGACATGCTACATATATCAGACATACTGATGTGTGTTTATGTCAAATAGACGTGTTAGCGTGTGATAACAGGCTCCTGTTACAGCAGCAAAACTCCAACTCCACCCGCTTCTCCTCCGTGATTAACCGATGAACATACGTGTCCTGATGGAGAGATAAACGCTCACACAACATATCAGATGTTTCTCTCTGCATGTGAAAGTTTTAACCTGCTGATCAGATTTGAAATACTTCTCTTATCTTAGAACATGAAGTGTTTTCTTTACATGCTGCTACAGGTCAAAGGTCAAAGCGTGTAAATACAGGTATCAGATACCTGTATGAGCCGCTTAAAACAGAAAATGCTGAAGAAAACATCAGATATAGGTAAAATATCAGATTTGAGCATCAAGACTTGTGTAAATCCAGTCAGAAAGTGAAACAACACGCTGAGTTCCAACGCATCAGGGCGCGCCATCAATCCTCCAAAAACTCCAAACGCTCAATGAAACATGATCGGCAGGACAGCACAGGCATGATTCTTCATCGTTTATTCCACGGATGTCTCAGGCAGCGTAACGATGAAAATAATCACCAACAGGTTTTGTAACGGTTTTATGTCTTTTTGTGGGATTCAGCGTGGAAAAAGTTCTTCCAGCAGACTGTTTGCTTTATTCAGCTGTGTGTGTTTAATGTAAGCTAACACCCTGACCTCTGACCTCTGAGTGCTGACGTGATGTGACGAAACGGCAGCAGCAGAACATCTGCATTCAACCCTGAATCTGAGAACGTTTCAGGTTTCTTTCTTTAAAACATTCAGAGACAGCAGGACCTGCTTCCAGACTTTGGCTTAAAAGGACCAAACCGCTGATTGTGCAGTTTCCCAATATAACATATATACAACCCACATACATATTACCAACAATTTCCAAAACTTCAAACCATCCACCTTGAAATTCTGTTTTCACCCCATAACACTTTTTCACGATTGTAGAAGAGACAATCATTTTAATTTCTTGGTAAAAGGTGTCGGACGATACTTCCTGCTGCAGACGTACAGCGGGGTCCAAAAGTCTGAGACCGCTGTGAAAATGCTGCTATTTTTTACTCTTCTTGAATTTAATGCAAGATTTTTCATCCCAAATGATAATATCAGTGAAAAGTTAATCTTTGAAAAATGTCTGTGAATGTCAGAATATCGTAGTATTTGGTACAAATGACAGAATATCGCAGTATTTGGTACGCCCCTTTACCTTTAATGGCAGCATCATGGACTCCACACGTCTGTAAAAACTTGATGAACCACGTTATTCAGCTTAACGTGTCGATGTTCCACAGAGCTTCTCATGACGTCAGACTTCCTGATTATTCACACATTTACATGGAAAACAGCATGGATTTTACATGTGGTCTCAGACTTTTGGACCCCACTGTATTTTTTGTGTTTTTCTGTGCGTGTGTGTGGCGTGTATAATGTATTGTGTATTTTTGCATGCATATATGTTTTAGAATGGATCTTGTATGCGTGTAAGCATGCATGTATATGTGTATTTAGGCAGATGGTGTGTGTGTGTTTTGTGATGAAGTGTGTGTGTGTGTGTGTGTTTTGTGGTGATGTGGGTGTGTGTTATCAGTTTGTTTCTTGGCATTCTGGTTTTGTGACTCATTAACTGTTGGTGTGTTACTGTATGTTGTTGTCATGATGTAAAAAAACAGCTGCAGCTTAGCGAATCGTGTGTGAAAGTGAAAATCTGTGAGATTATTTCAGTCAAATCAGTTTCTGGTGAGATTCGGGATCTGCAGACAGAGTAAGATGCTGTGTTGCTATGGTTACCAGCTGTTCAGTAAATGTTAAGGGTTGATTTAGAGATGGTTTGGTTCGTTATGGTGCGTTTCTGCAGCTCTGCAGCAGTTTGATGATGATCTGATTTACTTCGACACCACAGCAAACTACTTCCTGTTTGCATTTTCTTTCAGACCAGTGAACAGAGAGAGTGTTGTCACATGACTTTTGTTGACATATATTGGTTTGATTGGATGTTTTTCTGAACCAAACCAAGTAATAAATGCAGCGTTGGAACAGTTTAGCCCCTGATTCAGACCAGAGCAAATGATCTAAAAAAAAAAACCCTTTAAAACGCTGATTAAAGTGAGGTGAGGTGAAAGCAGCCAATCAGGAACGTTTATTTTCCTGGCTATAAGCGTTCTTTGTTCTGTGCTCAGATCAGATCCAGCTGGACCATAAGGACCTGCGCTGGGTGGGGGCCTGGTGGCTCGGCTTCCTGGTGGCATCCTGCCTCCTCTTCCTCACCTCGCTGCCTTACCTGTTCTTCCCCAGAGACATGCCTAAAGAGGTCTGTACCACAACACAAAACCTGTTCCAGCGTGTTCGGGAGACCGGGCGGTTAACGTGACTCGTGCAGGTAGAGACAAACACAGAAAGTCTGCAGATCTGGTTTTAGGATGGTTCGATCTTATTTTTAATTCTCCAGTCAGAATAATCAAGCTAATTCGTCTTGATTTGTTTTCGTAAAATATTCAGACTGTTTAGGCTGAAAATGGATGAAAATCCCAACATCTAACATTAGAACGAGAACAATCAGCCGACCCGAAGAATTCTCATCAAGTCATGTTACTGAGTACTCAACACATTATTTTCTACTCCTAGAACTAGAGTTATGTCTAAATAACTACTGGATCAATCAGCCCAGGGCAGTGAGAATTGATTGATCGATTGATTGTGACGGGATCAATTTTGATGAGGACTTTAAGCTCGATGATGGAATTTAAAGCTTTAACTCAGAGATGTTTCAGTTCCTTATCTCCTTCAAACACAGCCTTTCTGCTAAGCTACGCTAAGCTACGCTAGCAGTTTCCCTCTGCTTCTAGTCTTTGTGCTAAGCTAGGCTCGCCGTTTTTGTTCTTTATTTTGACAACATAATCTCTTCCATCTCCACACACTTCTGCTAACGATGCTACAGTCCTCCACTGACATGACGTCATCATCTGAGGCCAAATGGCTTCCTGCTAAAGAATTTTTCATGGAACTTATAAATGAAACAAATGAAAACACCTCAGAAATTATATCACTTCACTAGTTTTAGCATTAGCTCTGAGCTTTGCATTAGTTCTAGTTTTAGCATTAGCTTTGAGCTTTGCTTTAGCTCTGAGCTCATTAAATAATGTTTTTTTGTTTGTGCTGTTTATTGGAGCTTTGACGGTGTCACTACATATAAAAGTCAAAGAGGAAGAGTGAAGGTTTGGTCCAGCTGAAAGGCAAAAGCTAAAGACATTTGACTGATAGAAATTTACTGTTGCTGTCATTGGAACAACGCCATCTAGAGGCCATTTTTGCTGTCTGTGTCCTGGTCAGACAGAAAAAGAGGAGCAAGTGGCATCTTTTTTCTTTTTTTTTTTTTTTTTTTTTTTTTGTTGGCTAATTCTCGTCACCAGCAGCTACATGACGTTGGTTATGCTAACACACGGAATGCAATGATTTCCAACAGTCATGGAGACGATTTGGTGCCAAGTCCTCACGTCAGATTTTGATGCCACATTCCTCAGATTTCACTCCGTATCACTTTCCCATATGTTTTTCTCCCTCAGGCGTGAACGTGATGGACGTATGAAGACTCGTGTTACTGCAGCAGAACACTGACAGTTAGGAAACGAGTGAAACTTGTTTGTAATGTGATGCTGAGGTCAGGTCCCAGTTTTTTTAGGATTTGAGGGTTTAAGTATATAAATGAACAAATATATACATAAAGAAGTATATTTGCAAGGATTTAGTGTTTTTTTTCCACCATTTTTTATTTGTTGCATTTTATAAAACATTCATAAAAACTGCCTTTTAGAACATCGCGTGTAAAAAAAAGAAAAACTAGTCAGCCATTCTAACCATATGTGGTAGTGGGGTGGAGCTTCATTTTGGTGGAGGAGAGAGAGAGAGAAGAAATGTTTCAAAATGATAAATTGTCATAAAAACATGTTTATATCTAAACATCATTTAGCAGGAGTTTTCAGTATCATAAAAGTGATTAATTATCATTTGGTAACTTCTTTTTTTTTTGNGGGGGGTTGATGCACTAAAGTCATTTTTTATGGTCAAACATGCATAAAGTTTCCGAGACGGAGGTTAAATGAATAAATAAAATGTGTGTGGTGGCCTCAGGTTGGCCTCTAAACTCCTGGCTGCAGCCCTGAGTGAGATAACAGTGCTGCTGACCTTTAACCTCAGGAAGCTTTGACAGTTTGTTGACCTGGTGTGAAATGAAAAGTACAAGTTCTCTTCACTAACACACGAGACTTTGAAACGCTGCTGAGCACTTTGACTGCCTTCCAAAACACTCGTGTGTGTGTGTGTGTGTGTGTTGAGTAATCCTTGGCTCAGGTCGCTTTATGTCTTTCATAANACTCGTGTGTGTGTGTGTGTGTGTGTTGAGTAATCCTTGGCTCAGGTCGCTTTATGTCTTTCATAAAATATGTGCAGAGTTTATGACCGTTAAAGATTTAACCCTCTGCAGTCTGAAATTACTGATTTTGTCTTTCGTTTTATTTATTACCTAAAAAGCTGCAGCGTAAAAAAAAAAAAATGTTAAAGGAGCATACAGGTAATTTTGCACGCTGTGCGCCATGAACTGAAACCAGTGTTAATCTGGAAGGTAGGAAAAACAATTCTAATATTTACCACTACAGTAAGTAACATGTATGTAGGTTGTATGTATTGGGCTCAAACACGCAAAATCACCAGTATGCTCCTTTAACTCCACAGGACGTCTTGTCTTGTGGACAGCAGACAGTTTGGACATGAGTCCAGCATGTGATGTTTCTGCTTCCATATTTGTCCAGGACGCCGCGTCTGACGAGGAGTCCAGACCGGACGCCAAGCAGCAGCCCGACCCGCCACAGGAAGTCACCCTGCTGCAGTTCCTCAAAAGTAAGAGCCCTTTTTCCCCAGTTCTGTTTCCTCATGTGTCTGCAGCAGAGTGAGCTGAAGGTCATGGAGTCAGGGTCATTAAAGCCAAAAGGGTTCATCCTGTGGGGAACACAAATACACTCAGCAGAGTTTCATTAAAATATGGACTGATCATGGTGGCACACATTTCATCAGAATCCATGATGGTCAAAGGGAAATTTATCATAAAACGTCAGGGGTCATCAAAATCTGAAGGGTTCATCCTCTGGGAAACATAAGCATCTGCAGCTAATTAGATTAATGAATTTGTCCATTAGATTGTGATATTTCTGATGTACAAAAGGTGAATTTTTGCCTGTTGGTGGCACTAGATGAAAGGTCAGAGGTCATTTAAATGATCAGGGTTCATCCTCTGTTGAGCTTGAATATCTACAGCAAATTTGATGGAAATCTGAGCATCAGCCTGATCTGGGCCAAAGGTTAAACAGAAAGTGCATGAGGACATCTCTCCGTGCGTCCTCAGGTTTTCCTCGTATCGCCCTGAGGACTCTGCGGACCCCCGTCTTTCTGCTGGTGGTCCTGGCTCAGGTCAACCTGGCGGCGCTGCTGGCCGGACTAGCCACCTTCATGGCCAAATTCATTGAGAGGCAGTTTAACCAAAGCATCTCCTTCTCCATCATGATGATAGGTTTGATTGGCACTTTCATAGGTTTTATTTAAACAGCATCGTGGTTTTCATTTATGTTTCTGTCTGATCATGTGACTCACCTGTGCTTCCTGTTTCCTGTCCTTTAGGAGGAGTGGGAATCCCTATGGCCGTGCTGGGAACCGTCCTTGGTGGCGCTCTGATGCGGAGGTTGAATCTTTCAGTGGGCAGTGCCAGTAAATTGTGCAGCGCTGCCATTTTGCTGTGCGTGTTCACCGCCCTGCCGCTGCTGCTGATTGGCTGTCCCACACAGAGGGTCTCTGGGGTTTTCCCACCCAGGTAGCTTAACCAAGAAACCAGAAAAAAGAGGCTTCAGGGGTGTAACACGCCATCTGGTGGCCATGATGGAGAAACTCAGCTCCTTCTACAGGTTGTGATCATAGAAGAGTGTGTGTGTGTGTGTGTGTGTGTGTGTGTGTGTGTTCTCAGCACTGATTCACCGTCGTGCAGTGCTGGATGTCGATGTTCTCAGGAGGCGTTTAATCCAGTCTGTGGTGCGGACGGGGTGGAGTTCAGGTCTCCATGCCATGCTGGTTGTGTTGCCATGGAAACAGACACCACCCACAAAGTCCTTGTGAGTAAAGTGATGTCACAGTAAGTCTTACAAAGGCTTAAAAATAAGATTAATGAATGAAAAATGGTCACACACAGGCTCAAACATGCAAAACCACCAGGATGTTCCTTTAAAATGTTTGTGCCATTTGAAAGGCACTAATAAGTGATTATTAAGTCATAAATAAAGCAACCAATCAGATCAGGTTTTGTTCAGTGATCTGTGTACAGTTACTGCATGTTTTTTTGCAAAGAAGATGAATAAACGTGCAGAATGTTTAGAAAGCAGACGGACTCAGATTGAAACTGTGCTGATGCCACATGACGTCTGATTTTCCAGCTGGAGAATCTGACACACCATCTTTATTTTAAACACTTCAGCTTCTTTGTTTTACAATTTTACATATTTTTAGAGAAAAAATAAAGGAACAGATTTTTCCTGTTTCTACATTTCTGACCAATCAGCAGAGAGAGTGTTGTCACATGACTTTAGCTGATAGATTTTGGTTTGATTGGTTTTTCTGTGTGAAACTGAACCAAACCAACAATTTAGTTCCTGATTCAGACCAGAACAAACGATCTAAGATCTGATTCAGACCAGAACAAACGATCTGCAGACCTGAAAACACTTTAAATGACATTTCACTGATTTCACTCTCTTGTTAATTGTTTAAAGGTTTTGTCAGAATTTTTTTTTTGTTTTTAGATGTAATGTAATGTTCTGGTCTGAATCAGATCTGCAGATCGTTTGTTCTGGTCTGAATCAGATCTGCAGTAGAATGGCTTTAGGTTCTGCTGTTGTATCCTGACCGTCTTCTCATTTTGCTTGTAGAACTACACACAGTGTGGCTGCGTGGGCAGAGGCGGTCCCGGCAGTCCCGGCTTTGCATTACCTGGAACATGTGGCAGTGGATGCTCCCACCTCCTGCTGCCCTTCATGGTGCTGCTGGGCCTCACTGCCTTCATCGCCTCCTTCTCCCAGACGCCCTCCTACATCATGATACTCAGGTAACTCTCCACATCCAGGCTGGTTTTGTTTACAGAGACTCATCACAGATCAACGATGAAGAAGAGATGAAACTGACTCCATCTTCCTGTCTGACTCCGGGAAAGAGGAAGAAGAAGAACGCTGTTTTATTTAACCCTTAAAGGAATAAACCTGCTGGAACTGGTCCTCAGCACAAAACCAAGCTAACAAGCTAATAAGCTAACAGGCCATCAAGCTAACCATCATGGCGGTTGTCCTTATTGAGCTGGGGAAGCTTGTGTCTGACCTTTGTGAGCTCCTGACGTGGTTTCAGGAGCCGGAACCAAACTCCAGCTGTTCTGAGCGTTGTCCTGTAAAAACAGGCTGCTCAGCCCAAAAACACTTTTCCTGCTGCCTCTTTTCTTTTGGTTGGTCTGGAACAGGAAGTGTGACGTGGCGGGAGGCGAGCACGCGTTGCTGTTTATCTGAAGCTGCACGGTAAAACATGTTTAAACGTTGAAACAACAACACGAGGTCCTCCATGACAGTTAGTCATCCTACGAGTGAAAGCAGCACCGACCTGCTGCAGAACCAAACAGAATCTACAGTTCTGCTGGATCCTTTATGAAAAACAGCAGGAAGTTCTCTAAAAAGTTCCTCCTGCTAACAAAACAAACAGAAACGCCACAAAAACTCAGCATCAACATGTTTCTCATCCTCTCAACGTGTGTGTGTGTGTGTGTGTGTGTGTGTGTGTGTGTGTTACAGGTCGGTGCCTGCAGCAGACAAGTCGTTTGCGGTGGGGGTTCAGTACATGCTCTTCAGGGTTCTGGGTGAGTCCTTCAGTTACGACCTATTAGAAAAAACGACCTTTAACCCCTCAGAGCCTCCCTAAAGCCTGAATCATCCTTTAAGGCTGATAGTTCGTAGGCATTGGTACAAAACGTTCTCAGCAAGCATGCATCAGTGGCGGCGTCACTGTAGCAACCGACAGCAATGGACTTAATCATTCTATATTTTCACCTCCTGAAATTCAAAGAAGGAAAATGAACTCAGAATTTTTCTAATAAAATAAACCAACAACACGATGAGTCGTTTAACCTGACAGGTTTAGTTTGCTGCAGCTCAGGAAGTGAAAACCAGACACAGCAGAGAATATATGTAAATATATCTGAATATAAGAGCTATCCGTCCATTCTCTGTGCAGCGTTCATGCCTGGCCCCGTGTTGTACGGCAGTGTGATTGACAGCGCCTGCATCCTGTGGGGCAGGAAGTGTGACAAGAAGACTTCCTGTCACTACTACGACCTGGACCTGTTCAGACACAGGTCAGCACCGTCCTGACCCTCAGAGACCTGCCGCAGCCGCAGCAAATTATGATGTGTGTGTGTGTGTGTGTGTGTGCNTGACCCTCAGAGACCTGCCGCAGCCGCAGCAAATTATGATGTGTGTGTGTGTGTGTGTGTGTGCGTACAGGTTTCTGGGCCTACTGGCGCTCTTTGTCTGCGGGGCGCTGTTCTTCTTCCTGTTGTCAGTCTTCGTACTTCGAAGGCAGGCGGGATGTCCTGTCAGAGCGGCAGGCGGCGGTGGGTACGAGCTGGTGAACAGGCAGAAAAGTCCGGAGAACGCTTCGTCCAAAGAGCCGCATAGCATCATGACCTGATGAAGCTCGTCCAGACGACCGCAGAGCGAGAAGGACGAAGGACAGCGTTCCAAGCGTTAGAGAAGAGGATCCGGTTAAAATGATGCTGAGTTTGTCGTGTAAATACATCTTATTTTTTACATCAACTACGCTCAGTGTTGACTTAGAAGTTTTATTTTGTTAACATTTCTAGGAGTTTTATTGTGTGACACAGGAAGTTGAAACTCGGAGTGCTTTTAGCTGTTAACACGTGAAGAAAATACAGTTTAAAACATCATCAGATTTACAGTCAGACTAAAACTCGTCTTCATTTTAGCGTGACGGTGTTTTTTATGAAGCACTTCCTGTCACGTAATTAAGGAAATACTTGTAGCGTTATTTTCCTGGCATAATTCGAGAGCGTCATTTTTCAGTTTGAGAGCATGATTTCCCTTAAACGCTGCTTTCACACGCGGATTTCCTCTGCTCGTGCTTAAAACATTGTCACTCAAAGCTCGAAAGACTCAAAATACTTGAGCACGAAGCTGTCTGCTAGCTTACAAAACTCTCTGCTCGTTTACAAAACTCTCTACTAGCTTACAAAACTCTCTGCTAGCTTACAAAAGTGTCTGC
>VXCM01009901.1:0-16028 GCA_014773175.1 Lucifuga dentata | reverse complement strand
TTTTTTTTTTTTTTTTTTTTTTTTTTTTTTTTTTTTAAAGGATCGTTTGTTCAGAATATGTTCCTGGTATATTTATTTAGCTACAGTTTTTGAGGAAGTATATGGAAGAAGAATAGGGTCATAAAGATCTGAATTTAAATCAACACCGAATTTAAAGCCAAATTCAGATCTCAAAATTCAAGTTGCGTATATTCAAAATGCAACATTCAGGTTGCTCAAATACATTTTGGAAAAAAATTAGATTGAAAAAAAATTCAGTTTGAAAAAAATAGGTTTGAAAAATATTCAGATTGCCATAATTTAAATTGCAAAAATTCAAGTAGAATGTCCAGGATACCAAGGATAGACAATCAAATTAGACTGCAATCTATCTTACTTTTGGCTTATCAGCTTGAGTTCTGCCGAAATTTCACAAGTAGAATAAGAAGAAGGAGTCATCATTTGAACAATGGCGGCTAACAATAAGACAACTTTTTTACTGTTAATTTCTTGTTAAACTGTATTCAGACATCATGATAATAACAGGTGTCAATGCACAATGCTGTGAATAAATATCCACAAAGAGGACGTAGCGTTAGCAGCTTGCTGGTCAACTCACTGACCTGCAGCAGTAGCTGCTAATCGCTAGCAAGCTTTCACGTAGCCAAGCAGTCTTGTGGCACAAGAATGCTAGTTTGAAATTTTAGGTGCATGTAAAAAGTAAGCTTTGTCTGTACATGTACGCTAGTTTAAATAGGAAAGGGTGTGCGTACTGTGTAATTCATGTTGTTGGGCTTGTAGTACTGTAGAGATATGTTAGTAATAATTGTACAAACAGTACTAATGGTGGTAGTAATGGTGTAACCGTGGTGGTAAAGAGAGACATGATGATTAATAGTGATGATGTTGATAGTGGTTGTAACAGGTGCGACAGTAATAATAGTGTTTTAATAAGTGTAACAGTCCCATCAGCAGGCCACAATGATAATATTCCTCACTGAGCAGCTCTCCAGTGGTGCAGCTGCATTCCAAATACTGCACTTTCAGATTTTTGCAGCTGCTACTGCTGCAGGTCCTCTTTATGGCTATTTATGCACAGCATTGCGCATTGACACCTGTTATTATCACGATGTTTGAATCCAGTTTAATTAGACATTAACAGTAAAGAAGTGAATAAATGCACTCACTGTTGTCTCATCTTTGGCTTCCATTGTTCGGATGATGACTCCTTCTTCTTCGGTTTGTGAAATTATGTCAGAATGCAAGCTGATAGGCCAAAAGCAGGTCAATTGCAGCCTGATTTGATTGCCTATCCTTGCTATCTCAGATGTTCTACTTGAAATTTTGCAATCTGAATATTTGCAATCTGGATATTTTTCAAACCAATTTTTTTTTTTAAAGTGAATTTGAGCAACCTGAATGTTGCATTTTGAATATACGCAGCTTGAATTTTGAGATCTGAATTTGTGGCTTTAAATTGATTTAAAAATTCAGATCTTTATGACTCTAAATTTCTTCCTTACTGCTTCCTGTATGTGAAAGTTGTGATGTGTATGTTAAACGGGACGAGGGTCTTAGCGGACATTGACTCAATCTCCTGAGGTCTCTGCTCCTCAGTCGTTTCTCTGCATGGGAGGGGAGGGTGTTGGGAGAAAAAAGAGGGAGGGAGGCAGGAGCAGCGATGTTAAGGGGTCAAACAGGTTGGCATGGCGACGGAACTGCATCTGCTTTTCAGTGACCATTGGAAATGAGCAGTCACCATGCAGAGCTTCAACACAGCCAGACCAGTTCAGATTTTCTCTTTCTACAGCTTGCTGAATTGCAACCTTGGCTATTTGAGTAAAAATGTGATGAAGATTTTTAGTGAGAGATGCAGCGTGTGGTATGACTAAGAAGCTGAAGCCTGATTGGATGATCAAAAGGATAAATTGAGCATTTGGCAGGTCCAGGGCGGAGCTGCATCAGATACAGTTAGAGCTGCTCGCTGAGGTGAGTCAGCATAGAAATGAAGGTGCTAGAAACACATGCTAACAGACAGTGGTGCTGAGGAGGATGAGAGGATACATATGCAGAGAAGGGTGAGAAGAAAATACAGCAAGATCTGTGCTGATCCTGCAGATAAAGGAGGATTTCCTGAGTTCAGAGCAGGTGTACCAGCCGGGCTCAGTAACAGGAAGTCATAAGGAAACTACCTCCACACAGGCCTCACAATGAGGGTTGATTAGAAAGTTCTGAGCCTAGTATAGAAAGATCTTCCTCACTGGTGTTGCAGTTATTAATTTTTAAAAAACATATTCGCCTTTCAGCTCAGTACACTTCTGCTTCCCAGTTTCACAAACGTCCTTTCCTTGGCTGTCCAAAGAAATTCTCCACAGCTGACATAATGTCGTCATCTGAGGGTTCCAGCTAAAGTCTGAGGGGTCACTTCAGGTGAATAGGGTGGGTGCTGAACTAGTTCAAAGCCACAGTCATAGGTATCATCCAGCAAGTACAACTCACAGAGCACCTCTTCTCTCTGTCCGGCTCTCTTTCTGATGGTCACACACTGAATCACAGTCACAGCTCGTCAGTCTGAGCATCTACGAGCTAAACGGAGCTAAGGCTACATTCACATTACAGACATTAATGCTCAGGTCTGATTTTTTAATCAGATCCGATCTTTTTGTGTCGATAGTTCACATTCGTGTTTGTTAGTAACTTGCATCATACACCAGTGTGAACACACTGAGGTCCTAAACTGCCATGCATGCGTAGATTTAACTAAAATGTGAGCCGCATGCTACAAGAATAACAACATTTTTTCTTAAACTGATTCATAGCTATACTCTGTTTAAGTTCATTATTTAAACCAGTGGTTCCCAAACTTTTATCATGTCACAGACCAGTAAATTGTTGAATTGTCCAGCACCCCCCCCCATTGAACCTTTATGTCCTGCCGCCAAACTTTCTTGAGGAGCAGTCAGAAATTTGCATGGACAGGTGTAAATAGTTTTGACACGACTCTTTCGCGGCGAAAATATTTACATATTCGCACCGCTTATTCACGTCTGCCTGGTGTAAAACGGCAGCTCAGCAGGAAAAAGACAGACAGTCCAGCAAAGAACTCACAGAGTAAAGAGCCACAGTCATTCCACAAAACAATCAGCATTCCCAAACTGGAACAGGCTACAGCAAAAACTGCACAGGAAAAACAAAACAAAAACAAACACAGGAGGAGCAGAGACATGCGCCAGCATTCCGTCTTAACGTCCAAATGATAATAATATTCAAGAATAGTAAAATCTGATTAGTTATTCATGTATTCTTCTTATAAAAAATATTTAAAAAATATTTTAAGGTTATAATTTTATTTATTTGTGTTTACAAATTTTTCCCTCCCTCCTTCGCAGCTCACCTGCAGTTCCCTCACGACCCACCAGGGGGCCGTGGCCCACACTTTGGGAATCACTGATTTAAACTATTCCATAGATTGACCCCACAAACTGATATACATCTGCTCTTCAAAGTAGTATGAGCAAACTGCTTTTTAAATTTAACATTTCCTCTTAATCCGTAACATCCTGTCTTACTTGTGACCAGAACGCACAACAATACGTGAGTGTGAGCTGTAACGGATGCTGGATGTTCTGCTGTCGTGCTGTGTTGGCGTGACATTGGGAGCAGTTTGACGGCACAGCAGAGACATTATCAGACGTGTTATGATGTGAGAATTTTCACACTGTTCAGAACACTGCCACACTTAAATATCACCTGCTGTAACGTTAAACCAAAGCTGTCACCAAAGCCCACTTTTGCACCCTAGTTTTAAAGCGGACGTATTCTGCTTTGTTATATTTTGTCTTTTTTTTATAGTGCAATATAGGAGTGTTTTGTGTTGAATATATTTCAACACTTGAGTTTGACGTCTACAGAAATGCATCCAGTTATTCAAACTCATAGGTCCCTAACTGTCCTGAAAGCTCCATTTTGATTGGTCCTTTTCCTCTGTATCATGTAACACATTTGAATTTACACACCTTGTTTGACAAACCCACCAGGTATGAAGCTGTAGCAAGCAAATGTTTGACCAGCATTCTCTATATTGTGGGCTAATCAGAACACAGCAGGCTTTTCACGACCTAAAACAATCTTTTTTTTCACTTTTTGTGCACAGACATACTGCAGCAACCAGAAATTTTCATATTTTTAACCAAAACTGATGCTTTATTCACCAAGGTGGCATTAAATTGAAGTATATATCCAAGATTTTAATAATGCAAATGACTATTACTGCTGGAAATGACTTATTTATAATTGTTTATTGACATAAAATTACAAAGCCCCATTTTCAGCAGCCACTGCCTGGTGTCTGTTCTGTTGGCCAGCTGCGTCAAGTGTATGAGTGTAGCCAGGTGTGCAGACAGGTAAATTCATGTGTTACATGTTTTATGAGAACACAAGAGCATAATCTCTTCATCTCACTGTTAAGTAGATTTTATTTCCTTTTACATGAGAAATGTTTATTATAATTTGCAATTTATTCCAACTCCGTCTTAAAGGACCATACCACTCATTTTGCATGTTTGAGCCTAATATATTCAATTTTCATACATGTTACATTACTGACAATCATTTCCCAAAGGATAAAACTGGAACGGTGAATTAAAAATGTTTTTCCTACCTTCCAGACCTCCATTGGTTTCAGTTCATTCTCTATTAAAATCAACTTGTTGATACTGTAAACGTTCTTGGGATAGGTAATCCATCATCACCAACAAGACGTGTATTCAGGTTTTTTTAGAAGTTATGTAATTTTAGTGTTTAAGCTCAATAAAAAGCGTGGAGTGAATGTATGCCTCCACCGGGGAATATAGTCCCAAAAGAAGACCTGTGTTTATGGAAAAATTTAAAGGACCGTGACTTCATAAGGCTGTGTAACTATTAGCAGGAGAAACATGGATTTTTAAGGTGGGTGTATCGCTTGAATATTTGATTTTTAAAGATTAAGAGATTTTGCAAAATATCAGGAAAGCTGAAATACAGTTTTATGCTTTGGGAAATGATTGTCAGTAACGTAACATGTATGAAAATTGAATATATTAGGCTCAAACATGCAAAATGAATGGTATGGTCCTTTAAGAAGGCAGCACAAGATGCAATGGAATATACTATGTCAACCAAGCTGTGAAGACCTCCAGACCACATTACATTTACACAGGAAGAAAGTGACTAGCTTTTTTCGGTTAATTTTCTCAACAACTCACTCAGGATTATTTTCAGTGATGCTGACGTAAAGTTGTGGCACAATATCAGTTTAATATGATTTCACTGCAGTTGTATATGAGCTGGTTGTGTTAGTGTGAGGCAGAGGGTCCGTGTTGTGCGTGGGAGTGAGAGAGGTTGCAACCAGCTGCAAGCAGCAAGGAAAGAAAGAGGAGAGAGGGATGAAGGGATTAAACCAGTGAGCGAGAGGTGAGAGTGATATCGGTTCTCACAGCCCTCCCTCTCTGTGGGCCTCCAGCCGTCCTCCTCACGTCTGCTTCAGCTCAACCTGCGGTCAGGACTCCTGGTGCTCATCTGCCTAGAACACGTCTTTGAATTCAACCACAAGCACCAGATTAGGATGTATTTGGATGAAAAAGCATCTGAAACTAAGTACAGAATCAGGATATTATATATTTAAAAAAAAAAGAGATATTCACTTATACACCCACACAATGAGGCGTTCTGCTCAATCTGTCATCTGAGCTCTGTTCCAGGAAACGCTGTCTGCAGAGAGTGTGACTGAACGCTGCACTGATGAGAGCAACGAGTGGAACAAACCATTTTAACGCTGAACTGAACACACGTTAAAATGACATCTGCCCGTCGTCGCCTTCACACACAGACAGGTTAGGGTTGCTACACCTGTGAGGACTATCAGACTGCATTCAGATTCATTCTTAGTCTTATTTCTTTGTGTAATCTTAAAACCAAAGTTTACTTTAAGACCTGAAGTCAAAATGCCCTCACTCTGAAGGTCTAAAGCTGCAAGGCAGGTTTATTTGTGTAGTGCATTTCAGCAACAATGCGATTTGAAGTGCTTTACATACAAAGTGCAAAACGAACATGTTAAAAAAAAAAACATTTAAATACAATTAAAAACAGTCATTAGGGTCATATTAGGCTCAAACATGCAAAAAAATGGATGGTATGGTCCTTTAACTTGTTAACTGCATAATTTCCATACACATGCACATTAAGTGGATTTTATACCACCTGGATATTAGTTTTGGGTTATTTTAATATGATATGAAAATAATTTGTAGAGTAGTGAAAAAATGAACAAGGCAGCTTCAGTTTTTCATCTGATCACTTTCTGAGCTGTCCATCAGGAAAGCTGTGTGTTCGTGTTAAAGCTTCCACAAAACATTAGTCTGAGCAGCCGTCTGGTAATGCAACGCAAAAGCCAGCAAACACCAACACCATACAATTCATCATATGAATTTAGATTTAAAACAGTTAACTTCTAATTGTGACAAATGGCCAATCCACAGTGCTGACGAAACTAGCTGTGCTGTTCAGTCAGACAAAGCGGAGAATTTTGAGTCGTTGTGTTGCAGCGATGTCTCACAGATAACACAAATAATATAATTTGCTCAGAGTCCGGTGACAGTTGTGGTTTGGTCTGGATCCGGAGTCTGGATTTTGAGGATGACTGGCCTAATATATTCAATTTTCATATACATGTAACTTTACTGACATCATTTCCCAAAGCATACTACTGGAACAGTGAATTAATAATGTTTTTCCTACCTTCCAGACCACCATTGGTTTCAGTTCATTCTGCTATTAAAATCAACTTGTTGATACTTGAAACGTTCTTGGGATAGGTAATCCATCATCACCAGCAAGACGTGTATTCAGGTTTGTTTAGAAGTTACGTAATTTTAGCATTTAAGCGCAACAAAAAGTGTGGAGTGAATGTATGCCTCCACCAGGGAATATAGTCCCAAAAGAAGACCTGTGTTTATGGAAAAATTTAAAGGACCGTGACTTCATAAGGCTGTGTAACTATTAGCAGGAGAAACATGGATTTTTAAGGTGGGTATATCACTTGAATATTTAATTTTGAAAGATTAAGAGATTTTGCAAAATATCAGGAAAGCTGAAATACAGTTTTATCCTTTGGGAAATGATTGTCAGTTACACATTAAATGTTACATGTATGAAAATTGAATACATTAGATGGGTGGTATGGTCCTTTAACACACTTGAGTTTGAGTCCCTAAAGAACCATCAGTGAGCAGAGATAAACCTCAGCATTGTTTATTCTCTCAGCTCTCCTCCTCTTCACCCTTATATAAAATGAACTGTATATATGTAGCTGATGAGCAGTGAGGAGGTGCTGGGTCTACCGACTGAATCAATATTTAATTTCCCCGTGTGCTGACCAGAGACAGAAGAGGAGGGAGAAGGAGAAGAGGATGGATATAGAAAGAAAGACACAGTGCTGCTCTTGTGAATTGAAGAGAAGGGCTCTTTCAGTTTTTCTGAAAACGATAAACTCCTGGACTCACAGGAGAACGTCTCAGCCTCTCATTTCTACATTTGTCAGCCTTACTTTTCAACTTCAAAAACAGCAACAATACTCATCTCGCTCTGCAAACCTTTTGTTTCCTCATAATTCTTCACAAAATCATGTTTCTGCTCCCTGCTGGACAAATCCAACAGATTTATGGGAAGCTTTGTCTCTTCCTGTGGTCAGCAGAGGAAGGAGGTGATATTGTGTTTGAGTGAAATCAAAGAGAATACTCTCTGTCTCAGCGTGATGCATTTGAGTGTTTCTGGTTCCTAATGCCTGTGAACCACAGTACTACACAACAGCAAATAAACCTGATTAAACTGCTTTAAAACCCACAGATCAATGCAACTAAGCTTGGATGTGAGACATGTTCTTCATTAACAGAGAAATAGCTATGAGCCCTAAACTCACCACGGCACAAAGCTAACAAGACCAGTTCAAATATACTGGCAAATGCTAATATACGCTTTCCCTTTGTTAGATAAAATCTTTCTGAATTTATCATGAGGGTCTATCAGCAGAGCGTTTACCACAGTGTTTATACAAAAAAAAATAAAAAAATAAAAATAAAAACTCCGTCATGGAGGTTAAATTCAAAACACTATTAGATCCACATGCAGGTTAGAAATTTCTTAACATTTCTATTACAAAATCACAAAGTTGGAGGACTGTTCTCTGGTGGATAAATGACTCTCTGAGTGCTTTGTGGTATCACCAGTCCTCTTTAAGTGTAATTTCATTGGAATCCCACTGGGGAAAAGGGGCCAATTACATCCATTTTGCATGTTTGAGCCTCATATATTCAATTTTCATACGTTACATTACTGACAATCATTTCCCAAAGGATAAAACCGTATTTCAGCTTTCCTGATATTTTGGAAATCTTTAATATTTCAAGATCAAATATTCAAGTGATACACCCACCTTAAAAATCCATGTTTCTCCTGCTAATAGTTACACAGCCTTATGAAGTCACGGTCCTTTAAATTTTTCCATAAACGCAGGTCTTCTTTTGGGACTATATTCCCCGGTGGAGGCATACATTCACTCCACGCTTTTTATTGAGCTTAAACACTAAAATTACATAACTTTAAAAAAAACCTGAATACACGTCTTGTTGGTGATGATGGATTACCTATCCCAAGAACGTTTCAAGTATCAACAAGTTGATTTTAATAGCAGAATGAACTGAAACCAATGGAGGTCTGGAAGGTAGGAAAAACATTTTTAATTCACTGTTCCAGTAGTATGCTTTGGGAAATGATTGTCAGTAATGTTATGTGTATGAAAATTTAATATATTAGGCTCAAACATGCAAAATGGTGGTGTGGTCCTTTAACCTGTCACTGGAGACAAGGCATCTGTCATTTCCAAAGGGTGTGTTTTTATGAATGATATATTTTTGTTGTGCTTTTAAGTAAATGATGCTGTGACTCTTGATGTGTTTTGCTGGTTTCTGAGTGTTTTCTGACCGTTGTGGAAGGATTGGCTGAGAAGTGGAAGGATGACACCTGCAGACTGAAGACCGATGAAACAGATGTTGGATATTTTCTTTGATATTGTGCTTGGTGTACTGGATATTTATTTGATATTATTGTCAGGTTTGCATGTGGAATGTGTGCTTATGTAACTCAGGTATTTGTATTCAGAAATAATCATTTTTCCACAGTAGATGGATTTAAACGGTTTCTCTTTTTGGAGACAATTTCCCCAGCCTTAGAGAACACCTTTGTGAGGTTTTTTTTTTTTTTTTTTTTTGTCATATTAGTTTCCAGGTATTATTTTTAACTTCTCCTATTTATTTGCAAAGTGTCAGTAAGAAAGGCACCCCTTGAATAATATGCATTAGTGGTATGACAGTATTATTGTTAATGACCATTGACAAAGTGAAGTTACCTTATTTGGTGGTACCAACTCAACATGTTCCCACACTTGCGATCTCTTCCTTGATGGCTATATTTCTAGACAATCCAAAAGCAGAAATCACTCACAACAACGACAGCTATTATCAACGCCTGGTACAAGAAGTAAAATGCTGTTTCAGCCATTTTAAATAATAAACTCTGGTGTATCACACCAGAGTTTAAAGCTCCACTTATCAAACCAAACCAGTCAGCTGATTCAGCCTGAATGAAGCAGTGAAGTGTTCAAACGTCATCGGTCGTGATTTAACCCAGAGTAAAGCAAGCTTCAGCACAGTGCTTAAATAAAACTCTATTGAGTTTGAAGTGTGGTATCATCACTAGGCAATGCTAACAAGCTGTTTCTGTATGCTGTTAGCATGCAGCACTAGCATACTGAGCCTCAGGCGGTATATGTTATGATGAAAAAATGCTGTGGTGCATGGACACAAGTCAAGCTACAACCTAAACACCATTAACACTATTTCTGCTGGCAGGTGTATGTAAAATAAAACTAAAGGTAAAAAGGTATACAGTATGCGTGAGCAGTGTGTACCAGTTTTGGTAGGCTAGCAGGAAATGTTCTACACTAGCAGAAGTAATGAATAAACCAAACAAAGGTTGAGCTCTGCTTCTGACACCTCTCTGGTGGTGCAACCAGCCATGTGATATTTAGACCAAATACAGCAAGGTTGAGGTTTCAGAAATAGAAAAAAGATATAGGACAAATTTCCGCCTCGAGGCTCCTTCACAAGGAACACCCACAGAGAATCACTGCATCTTAAACCATGCAAGATGTCTTTTTGCCAAAAAAAAAACAGTCTATTTTGAATGAAATATGCTGGAACCTTTAATTATGAGATGAAATTCCACCATCTTACTATACAGTCAGAAATCTCTGTCCGTCTGTCTGTCTGTGGCATCAACATCTCCAGAACCCGACACTATATGAAGCTGATATTCAGCAGGACCCAAGGACGTGCAGCGTCATGTGCGAAGTTGTTTGGATGAGCGGTTCTCAAATTGAGCTGTGCTGGTAAAAAGTAGTCTGCGTGGCAGGATACGCTCCAGATGCAGCAGTGCCACAGTCTCGACCTGACCCCACACAGCAAACAAAGCTGGCTCATGAGGATGTGCAGAACTAAATTATGGCAGGCTGCAGCACACACCATAAAGTCCGCCTGGTCCGAACACTAGTTTGTATAATGAGCCAACGAGAACCTCCTGTCTGGAAAACTGGTGATATTTAGTAACTGTAGTATGTTAGTGGAGGGAGGTCAGGCCACCAATACTGCCAGCCAATCAGAGAAGGGTTCATAATGAATGCTATTGTTATGTTAATAAGCCACACACACATTGCTGCAACGAAGGCAGGTGTCGAGATCTGGAAAACAAATGACTTGATGAAAGTGAATAATGTTCAATGGAAAAAAAACAGCCTAGATAGATAGATAGATAGATGAGAACTGTACATTCTGTCAGAAACATTTATCTGAGGGTAGTAGCGTTGTCATGGAGACAGGTTTGAGTCAGTGGAATACCTAACGCTTCAATTCTGTGTCAGTGACTTCCAGCTGCTGTCACTCTCTATTAACTGTGAGGCTGGCTGTGTGTGTGTGTATGTGTGTGTGTGTAAGAAGAGAGAGGAAGAATGTGTTACACAGATTTAAACTTTAACATTATTTTTCTTGTTTGTCTCAGAGCTCACATTAAGCTCTAGCAGGTTGCACATGACTTCTCAATATGTATTTCCATAATAATCATTAACATTTATATAAAATTCTGTTATATGAAATATGACATAATATATATTTCTTTCTTCCTTTATTTATTTTTATATATATATATATATATATTTNTTTTTTTTTTTCTTTCCATAAACCACAGGCCAGAAGTTTGAGGCCACCCCCAGATTTAAGAAAACAAATCATCAATACTCTGTTTTACAATTTATTGCACAGGAAATGGTAAAAAAATATATATAAAATAAATGTAACTAATTAGTTTTCATGAAGAATTAGTCAACATTTCTCACATTATGTAGCTACTCTGGCTACAGAAATAATTTTTCATAAAGGCATCAGTCTGTATTAGTGCAGCCCTACTGCTGTGTTCCAACTCCCTGCTGATGTGTTTTAACATTCTATTCCTGCTGTCTGCCTTCTCCCACATCATTTTGATTAATGTGCTACACAGTCTGCTCATGCTGCATCTGGGGTGGGTCTTTGTTTGTTCTTTTCAGCAGCTCAGGACTCAATTTATAATTACATAATCTAGATCTGTTACTCCAATTTATACATTTGAATTAAGGTGAATTCATGACCTTTGCAAAAACAAACCAAAAAAAAAAAAATCGATTTATTGCCTTTATGCAACTGTAATCAAAGTTTAACCTGCATATAAATGTACTGACTGACAATCATGACACACATCAGAAAAATTGTCTGTCATCGTCCTTTTTATCGTGCTCATAGGAATTAATCAACCTCCATGATAAAAAGGCAAGCCAGGATCATACTGGGACTTTTCTGAAATGGCAAATGATTTCCCAGTGGACAGTTTAATTAATATGCAGAGTGCCTATCGTCACGACCTGGCTCAGGGCCAGGGCAAAAAGCAGGGAGAACACAGCAGGTTAAGCAGCAAGAGTTAATTTATTTCCATAACAAGTGAAAAAGCAAACGTAGGTGAGGTGTGTAAATCATAATCAGTGGTGTGGGTGAATGCTAGGTGTGTGGAGAATGGCATGTCAGTGTGAGCATGTTGTCAGGAGAGGAGCTCAGCCTCCACTAACAAAGGCCAGGCTTTAAAGTAGTCAGATAACACCTGGCCTAGGTGCAAAAAACTATGCCTCCAATTACCTGAAACACAGGAACACAACAAACAGAGCAAATAGCATGGCCAGGCCCACAGCCTGAGAACCACACAGACACACACAGGGAACCCTCACACCTATGTTCCAAGCTGAGCAAAAAATTTCAAGGAGTATTAAGAAATGTGCACTGCTAAGCTGTAAGATGTCTGGCCAGTTCAATTAATTTGTGATTCCAGTAGTAGTGGTGTCTTTTCTATCTGTTGTATAGTATCTGATTACATATGATCACTCTGTGAGAGTCAGCTCAGTAAAACAACACAGACTCCAGCCTATTGTGTTATTTTTTTGGCCACTGAGTATACATCTGTGACTAGTTATCTCACTGGTGGAACTAAGCTCACAGAGGCTAAACTGTCTGAAAACTAAACTTAACCATCAGGACACCAGTTAGTCATAATTGTTGTTAGATTTGGAAGTCAACTATAGCTTAGCAAACAGTGCATGTTTGTGTGTGTGTGTGTGTGTGTTTGTGTGTGTGTGTGCGCGTGTGCACAGGCACATATGTCTGCAGTGATGTACCTGTTTTGACCAGAACTTGCATTCCTGATCTGGAAGGTGTTGTTGTCAACTCCAAACCAATCCAGTCTACCCCCCCCCTTCTAATTCTCTATAATAGAACAGAATCAGAATGCCTTTTTTGTCATTGCACAGAGTACAATGACATTTGTGACGATCCTTGACGGTGCCTTCACATGTAATCAAACAAAATAAAAGTGCAAAAACACAATCAAGCATGGAGAACAAAATTTCTCTAACAGTATAGATAAAAAGTCTAAAAATACTGTATGTATATATTAGTACTAATATATATGCTGTGTGTTTGTGTGTGTATATATATATATATATATGTGTGTGTGTGTGTGTGTGTGTGTGTGTGTGTGTGTACATATATTAATACTAACTGGTGTTTACAAGCCATCTTGAGTGAATGCACGTTTAGCACAACAACAGGTGAAAAATGTGCTGACAACAAAAGGCAATAAACCAAACAGTAGATCAAATATCCACATTCATGTTCTGTGCAGTATGCCCACATTACACAGTACAGTGTAATATGAGCATACTATGGAAGGACTGTGGACTTATGATTTCTTTTTTTGATGTGAAATTCTTCATTTTACAATGTTATGCACAACCTTGTTGACTCAAAATTCCCACATCTGCATGCTAACAAATTCTTATTTTTGTAATGTATCTCATTGGAACCTAGACACACACACACACACACCCCCCTATGCAGCGCGATCACACACTACAGAGGTTAATACTCTGTGTGTGGCTGTCCTATCACAGAACAACGTGGACACAGCTACCCAATGAGGAGTTTCCTTCATCACGAGTACAGATATTAACTCATTTTACTTGGGTGGTACTTGTGCTCGTAAAAAGTACTTTATCCATACTGGATACTTGTTTCATCCAAATATTCGGCTCAGCTCTACATTTTACTTAATATTTCTTAATACTGCATGTTCATGTTCATTGATTCATTGTAGTTTATTCATTCAAGTGTATAAAAACTTGTTGTGTAAATAGTTCTCTGACTCTGATCAGAAACATTGATCTGATCAATTCTGAGGCTGTTCTGTAAATAGTTTTATAATAAACAATGAGTATAGCAACTTCTGATCAACCCATATCCATGTCAGGCTTAAAATACTAACTTCATGTAAAACCCTGCCCACTTCTGGTTCAAGCCCCGCCCATTCCGAGTACAGATATGGATACAGATAATTTAGTTGGTTGAACAGATACAGATAATGGTGTANATTCCGAGTACAGATATGGATACAGATAATTTAGTTGGTTGAACAGATACAGATAATGGTGTAACTCGCTCATCCCAACAGACAAACAATTTCAAACCATAACTGTAATTTAGTTTTCCCTTTATTTTTCAGAATTCCCCAATCTTTCAAACGTTTTGCTTTCTAACAATTATATACGACTGTAGAAGACAGTAAAAGTCATCTTCTCCTGGGACTATATTTCCTGGTGGAGACATACATTGTCTTATGTGCTACTCCGTGTTGGATTGGTTAAATAAAGTTAAATAAAAAAAAAAAAAAACTGAATAGACTTAGTGTTCTCTGTAGTGGATTATGCATCTCAAGCAGGTTTCAAGTCTCTGCAAGTTGATTTTTTTAGCGTACTTGAATGAACTGAAATCAATGGCAGCATGGAAGGTTAAAAAAATTCCAACATTCCTGTCCAATTTCAGTGCCCNGACCCACACCCCCACACACCACCAGTGGTTCCATAGGGAGGGCTATGGAACCATGACATCACATAACATGACATCACTTAGAAATGACATCATTTGGAAGGTAGTTTACCAAACTGAACAACTAGATCAGGGTTTGTTTTTCATTTATACGTCAACANCATTTGGAAGGTAGTTTACCAAACTGAACAACTAGATCAGGGTTTGTTTTTCATTTATACGTCAACATGAGCGGTCACCAATTTCTTAGCAGCGAAACCACCATGGAAATGAGCTCCGAGACAGTAATCAGCGACCTGACCAGCAGGCTGCAGGCGGAACAGGCAGCAAATGCCTCTCTGAACCAGCAGCTCTGTGACCTGTGGAACCAGCTCCAGGCTGAGAGGACCCTCTGGAACCAGCATTCAGAGGGGATGATGGCTCAGCTGGCAGGGCTGGAGGCAGGCCAACACCAACTCAGAGAGGAAGTGGACTACTGGAGAGCTCAGTTCAATGAGGTAGGCATGACACAAAACGTTTTATTGTTTTGACAGATGTATCATCTGATTTCATTGATGTGTTTGGAGCGTTTACTCAAGTGTTGCTAAGTTCTTGTTACTGATTGGAGAAACTGGTTTAGCTTTGCATGCTAACAGTGTCGTACATTAATATTGACACAGACACATATTAAACAGAATAAGCATGCTAACAATAGTGTGTGTATTGTGTGGTGTCTGTTCACAGATGAGTGCCAGGAGAAGTGAGGAGGAGGCACAGAAACTTGAAGTTCTGCAGCAGCTCACATTGATGACAGAGAGGGAAAATGAACAGAAAAACCTAAAAAAACAGTTTTTGAGGGAGGCAAAGCTGGTCAGGGAGGAAAACCGGAGGCTGAAGGACCTCGCTGATGGGAGAACTGTCCAGTTTGTCGTTGATCTGACCAGTTGCAAGACAGCAAACAAGAAGAAGATGAAGAAGGACCTCCTGCAGGAGCTTGAGGAGCTCATGATGGTGCATAGGGAGTCTGTGGAGACCTTCAGCACTCAGCTCAGTGAGGAGGCTCGAAAGAATGAGGCTCTTTCAGAAGAGCTCAAACAGCAGCAAGAGCAGAATGTGGCCCTTGCTGCTGACCTTCAGGTCCAGAAGGACCAAAACGTGGTCCTTCTGAAAGAATGGGAAGAGCTCAGGAGCCTTATTGAGGAGACCCAACACAAGGCCAAAGAACTGGAGGAGCTCTCTGTCAAGCAGCATGAGGACACCGTGGAGAACTTCAAGGCTCAGCTACATGAAGAATCTCGGAAGAATGTGGCCCTTGCAGCAGAGCTGAAACAGTGTGAAGAGAAGAATGTGGCCCTTGCTGTAGACCTTCAGGTCCACAAGCACCAAAAGATGGCCCTTCAGAAGCAGTTGGATGAGCTCAGTACCCTTGTTGAGGTGTTTAAACACAAGGCCAAAAAATCTGAGGAGCTCGTTGTCGAGCAGAAGAGGACTGTGGAGACCTTCACAGCTCAGCTCTGTGATGAGGCT
>VXCM01009899.1:0-13942 GCA_014773175.1 Lucifuga dentata | reverse complement strand
TTTTTTTTTTTTGTTTTTTTTTAGTTATGTGGAGAAAAATCGAGATTAAAATCGAGAATCATCCATAAGTGTGAAAAAAAATCAAGATTTTACTTTTAGGCCAGATCGCCCAGCCCTGCCTGGTGGAGACATATATTTTGTTCTGTGTAACTCTGTGTTGAAATGCCAAAATTATGTTTCTTTGGCAAAAACAATGTAAAAGTCGTTTTGTTCGCCGTGATGATTTCAAGTCTCTACAAGTTGATTTTTATATTGTACTGGAATGAACTGAAACCAACGGCAGCATGAAAGGTAGGGGGAAAAAAATCTGAAATATACCGCACCATTAGTTTGTTTTGTAAAATGTTTGGCAGTCATGTAATGTGTGTGGGCTTTATTGGACTCATTCAAAATCACTGATATGCTCCTTTAGTGTTTCATGGAAAGATTGGTTGTCTGCGAAATGACAAAAACAGTCAGAATTCAGTCATCATCTGTCCGTTTGTATTTTCACAAAAGTTGAGAAATGTGTAGCAGTGCCGTATTTTTCTGCATTCAGTTAGCTGTGTGTGTGTGTGTGTGTGTGTGTGTGTTTGTGTCAGAAGAAATTTGGCTGATGTTCTTTGCTTAAATGATCAACAAAGAAGTTTATAGTGAGTTGAAGGTCTTAGTTGAGGCACTGAGGGACTGAAAGAGTCGTAGAGAGAAAGCAAGAGATTGAAGGAGATGGAGGGATGAGGAAAAGGAGAAAAGAAGAAGAGAAAAAGGAAGCTATGAAGGTTAGGATGAGAGAAGGAGGGAAATGTTCTGCTTTTTGAGGAGACAGAAATGTGAAGAAGCATTACAGGAAGTCAGGACGAGTTTGAAGTAAAGAGCGAGGATGACTGATTTCTGAGAAGGGAGGAAAGATGAGATCAAGGAAGGAAAGAGAGATGATGTGAAGGAAGGTAAGAGGCCAAGGAGGAAAGCTGACTTTTAAGAGAAGCGAGCTTTATCGGGGCTCTTTAATGAAAAAGCAAAAAGTGTGCGGTACGGGGTGAGTAATGGAGTTAAAGTGGGCTGAAAACGGGAGAAAGATCAAAGCAGAAGAGAGAGAAAGATGGATAGAGAAAGAGATGTGGCGTGTCAGCGAAGGGAGTGAGAGAGGAAGATAAAGAGAAAAGAAGGAGGCGGTGAATGGAAGGGGGGGAGAGATGATGAAATGAGGGAGGAGGGAGGAGGGTGAGGGTTGATGAGGATCTAGGGTGATGAGGTAACACCCTGCGCTGTGTTTTGATTGGCCCAGCGAGGAAGATCAAGTAACAGCAACTCTGATACGACCAAGAGGGAAGAAGCCTTGAGTATGTCCGTGTGTGTGTGTGTGTGTGTGTGTGTGTGTGTGTGTGTGTGTGTGTGTGTGTGTGTGCGTGAGCAAAAGTTGTTTTCACATACAGTCCTTTGTCTTTGCAGAAGTATGTTAATGTGCGATCATGTGGATTTTATAGACGATTTCTTCTGCTCGTCTGACTTTGCGTAGTCGTATCACATGACCACGCGTGTCCAGCTGTGTTAAATATGTGAGCCGTGTTAAATATGTCGTCCACGGTGAGGAGCAGCAACAGGTTGGCAGGAAATCCCTGGATTTAGTCTGTTACGGAGTATCTGGTCTTTGGTATCTGGATCGTCCCCTGTGAGTCTAAGTAATGAAAGCATAGAGGCTGGATTTATTGGCTGCAATAAACGCCTTAAAGGACGCCCAGCATGGAAACGAAAAGCAGAAAAGAGCAAAAAAATTAAACACTCCTGGAGTCTAAATGTGTTTTCACACCTGCTTGGTTTATTCGGTGTGGTTCGGTTTGGACAGGTCTGGTCTCGGTCCGGTTCCAAACTCTGGAGCTGTTTCTTTGTGGTCTGAACATGATTTGCACTAGCTCAGAACCAACTTCAAGGCGATCTGTTGATCTACTATCATATATACTCGACTATAAGCCGATCTCGCGTACAAGCCAGCCCCATGATTTTGACCTGCAAATTTAGATTTTGTTGTTTAAATTTATTTATAAATTTTCAATCAACCAACCAACCAAAACACAAAACAAAGAAAGACAATAACGAGAAAAAAAAAAAANACAACAACCCACCCCACCCTTCTCCACACACAGTACAATGCCAGCCAATAGATCATAGTTGTGCCTTTACATTAATGGCAGGTGCAGTAACAAAAATAAATAAACTTTAAAGTGAGATCATATATAGTTCAGTTCAGGAAATAGCTTTTTACTCCTTGAGGTTACTCAAAAAGGGAACCCAACTCTGATTAAACTGTGCCATGGAAGCCAATTTAGATTTTTAAAGAAACCTGTATATAAGCCTGATGTTGTTCCATCAATTTATTTGTTTAGCAAATTACCTGTTTTTCTGGGTATTGTCATAGTATTCCTGTGATTTTCTGAAAATAATCCACATACCGGTAAACATGATATTTATTTCAGCAGCTATTACTGTAACTAACCAATCACAGCAGAGCTTACTGGCCGCTGCAAAATGTGCTGATAAGATGTTTAGTCAGGAAATATATCATTCTAAGGTATGATTTAAACTATTTTCCATGGGTAGTGGTAATGGGTAGTATTTACTAACCTGGAAATTTCCTTCTCTGGGAACAAATTTGAATTTCTCATTATAAGCTGACTCCCGATTTGCTTTGTGAAATTTGGTAATAAAAACTCGGCTTATACTCCAGTATATACGGTAATTGATTTAGAACCAGAGAGGATCTAAGCAATGAAAAGTTATGCTGCGTTCACAGACCTCAGAACTCAGATTTTTCCAACTTCTTACTTGGAAAAATGCATTGGAATGGCACTTGAAGTCGGAGCTCCGGCTGGGAAACCCAGACAAAATGATCTACCCCGACTTACTGAGTATGACGTCACTCAACATGGCGGCACCGTGGAAGCGAGCTTTGTGAATGGAAATGATCAGCTAACAGGTGAATAAAGTATTTTTTCTTGTGTGAAATTGAAGGATAAAGGTCAGAATATATCGCCACGTTAGCTATCTATTTTGTATAATAACTGTTTGCCATTGATACGTAAGTGTAAATAATTTCATAATATTACTTCTCTGCACAAAGTTTGATACCCACTGTGATTAATATAATTGTAAAACAACACAACCAAACAGTCCTGTAGTCTAACTTTACTTTAGTTAGCATTTATTACTAAGTTTATTTAATTTTACAGTATTTATTGGTGTTCAGCCATGCTTTTTTGTTTAGATTTGGCTGGAACAGTTTGAGGTTGGAAGTTGGAACTTACAACTGGGAAAAATTTGACTTCCGAGGTCTGTTGAATGTAGCATTAGAGGCCGTATTTGCTGCACTAATGACGTCTGAACAGGGCGGCACGGTGGCTCAGTGGTTAGCTCTGTTGCCTCACAGCAAGAAGGTCCTGGGTTCGAGTCTGACCAGGTCCTTTCTGTGTGGAGTTTGCATGTTCTCCCCGTGTCTGTGTGGGTTTTCTCTGGGTGCTCCGGCTTCCTCCCACCTCCAAAGACATGCATGTCAGGTGAATTAGAAACTCTAAATTGCCCCTAGGTGTGAATGAGTTTGTCTGTCTCTATGTGATAGACTGATGACCTGTCCAGGTGTACCCCGCCTCTCACCCAATGACCGCTAGGATAGGCTCCAGGCCCCATGACCCTGAACAGGACAAACGGGTACAGAAAATGGATGGATGGATGGATGGATGACGTCTGAACGCCCTAAATAATATCTGCGCTTAAAAAAAAAAAAACAATCTGAAAAAGGGCAAAACTGTAAATCCTCCTGGAGTCTGAGGGCATCACAGCTACTTTGTTTGGTCTGATTTATTTAGACTAGGGTTCGTTTCCCATTTTGTACAGGTCGGAACACAGAAACCACACAGAGACCATTTCCAGGAAGTGGTCTCTGTCCGGTCCCAAGCAAACTCTGGAGCAGTTTGTTGGTCTGAACATAATCTACATTAATTCCAAACCAATTGCAGGACGACTGCTTGATCTGTTGATTAATCTATAAGCAAAGAGGGATTTAATGTTAAATAAACTACAGCTTTGATTAAATCAGATCAAATCAAACTGATGCTATGAAAAGATTGCTACATATCAGGCTTACCGAACACGTGTTTGCATTAAAATGTTGAAAGTGAGCGTGTTGTTCAATCTGCGCTTTCCTGATTTTTACTTTTACTTGAATTTGATTTTATTTTGGCACCTAAGAAAAAAGCAGTTTTCAATATAAATGACTCCAGACTGCAATTTTGAGCTGCTGCAGATGAAATTTTAGATTCAAGAGAGAATCTTTCCTCGTCAATGGCAAAATGGTGGTCCTGGATCACAGTTTGAGACACCAATGGCCAATGAAGTGTTCAGAAAGTCTACAACCAAATTCTGGCAATTTCATAAACTTTGAACCAAAATCTCACATCTAGCAGCTGCTGTGACCCACATTACCAGCATTCATCACACAATCTGACATGCATCAAACTTAATGTCGTAAACTGATACCGTTAACTGATAGGCCCTATTGTGCTGCAGTGACATATTTTTTAAAAATTTATCATCCAACCTTAAGACTCCCCTTTTATCTAATTATTGGTAAAAAGTATCATGTGTCATGATAACATGATCCTGAGAAAATGCTTTAAAAACCAGACTCCCGGTTTGTTCTGGATTACTGTCTGCCTTAGTTACATCCAGTTCTTCTACATGAAACCTGAGTGTGAGGTTTTGAGGCCGACTGTGCTTGCTGAAATTTTGCACATAAAAATGTCTTTAGAAAGTAAACTTCAGTGAACCTGCTCTTCTGTCTGGTGTTTTAAGTTTCTCCCTAATCATCATATTTATTCAGATAAGTGGACATGGAGAAGGTTCAGTAGTCGTCTCCTTTCAGCAGCATAACAGCTCATCAAAAACCGCCAGACAACGCGAGGAGACAGACCAGAGAGGATGAGAGGGAATATGAGACCAGAGGAGGAGGAGAAGGAGCGGTGTGAAATGACGTGTGTGTGTGTGTGTGTGTGCGTGTGTGTGTGTGTGTGTGTGCGCCAGATTCCAGAAATACTTGGCACACTGCAGCAACATACAGCACTGATCTAATGATACCCTGGGAAGTCTGTAAGCAGTGTAATGAGTCCAATGAATCTTTATTGATGTGTGTGTGTGTGTGTGTGTGTGTGTGTGTGTGTGTGTGTGTGTCTGTGTGTGTGTATCAGAACTCATGAAAACATGTTAAAGACAGATAAACGCAAAATGAGAGAGAATGAGATATGTAAGCTGGAATGGGAATATGATTGAACTGGTGTTATGTGTGTACTATGTACAGTATGTATGTATGTATGTATGTAGGTGTGTGTGTGTGCATGTGTGCGTAGGTGTGTGCGTTTCTGGTTTGGATTTTGTGGCTCAGTGGGTCTAATAGGCTTCATATGTGTCCCCCCGCTACACTGAGCCAACAATAACACTGATGCTATAGTGTGTCTGTGTGTGTGTGTGTGTGTGCATGCACGCTCATGCCACAGCCTGCAGCTTAACATAGTTGACAGACTGCCTGTGTCCAATTTGTACATTACAGATGTCGGCATACGATAATCCATAGAGCGGCAAGTGTGATGATTAAATGAGGTCGTGATAAAGAATGTGGCCTTTTTCTGAATATTACAAATAAATTCACCATTGCTGCTTAAAAATGAATATAGCAAAATGAATACAGTAAAATGAATATAATAATCTATGCATCAGTCAATGTGAAGAGTGTTGCTAATATGTCACATTTGCTAAAACACATCTTTTAGTTATTCTCATGTATTTGCTGATTTAGCAGGAAGCTGTTATTTATGCTCTGACCTGAATTATGAATCCAGCATAATGGAAAAATGCACCATATTGTGCTAATGTTGCAACAGTGTGATGCATTTATGCAAAAGCAGCTGCTGATGTTACAAAACACTCTATGCTCCCTGGTTGGTGACAAAAGAAAATGACTCATGCAATCATTTTTACTCCCTGTGATTAAACTGAGACTGCTAGGAAAGATAAAACCTCCTTCCTACATGAGCCCAGCCTCAAAATGAAATCCTGTATCTCCAAAACTCTGCATTTAACAAATTTAGAACAGCTTAAAAGGAAACATATTATGCCTTTTGTTGTTTTCCTACGTTTATTTAGTGTAATACAGTAAGGAGTAGGTCTGTGCTATATCATATCATTCATGCGAATGCTGGTATAATGTTTATCCGATAAAAATTTGTCATATCACATTATTGGCAATATTTCCATGTGATGAAGTATCGATAACTTTTTACATCGTGTGCAACAAAAAGAAACAAACATGTCCAAAGCAGCTAACTGCCTGATAAATTAGCTCCTAAAAGGGGAGCTACCTCTGTTGTTTGGAGTATAACACTGAACAGGTGTGTTTGAATATAACACTGAACCTCGTTCAGTGTTATATTGTTCATATACAGTATTTCTGAATATTGTTATTGCAAAAATACCTTCAGATATCATGATATTATTTTAAGGCTGTATCACTCACTCCTAGTAGGGAGCATGTCACAGTGTCAAAACATGATAGAAATAATTCAGTAGGTTGTGAACTGTCCTGAAAACTTCATTTTTGATTGATGCTTTACATCTTTAACATGTTAACATCAACATGTCATGTGAATTTAACCGTTTACACGCCCAGTTAGACACACAAAGTACAAGCGAGTTCGGTCAGCATCTGTCACAGTTTGTAGGTGTTGCCAGCTCAAGCTTAATAAATCAGAACAGGGTGAGCATTTTTAAAGAGACAGCACAGGAAACAACCTGTTTTCACTCAGTGCACATGGCGATGCTGCAGCAAAACAGAGTAGAAGTGAATTACGTGGAGTTTTTTGAACATTAAAGCATTGCAAAGGTTTTTAAAGTACATGCTAACTAAAAATAAAACACAGAAATCTGTATACATGCAGTCCCTGGGTTATGAATGAGTTCTGTTCCTACGGCTGTCTTTAAGTCGAATTTGTACATAAGTCAGAACAGTTATGTAAGGTGTGTATCCAGCGTATATATTTTACCCTTCTATGCATAAGAAACATTAAAGAAACACTTCCAGATATACTAGAACATCTTAAACATAATAATANTCTATGCATAAGAAACATTAAAGAAACACTTCCAGATATACTAGAACATCTTAAACATAATAATACTAGAACATCGTAAACATAATAATACCGCTGATGACGTGCAATGTTTTGATGTGTGTCACAAACTAGTGCACCGTTCGTTATTACGAATCATTGTATGTAACTAGAATTTTTAATTTAGTAGGTTTTACGTGGTACAGATTGTTCGTAAGTCAGATGTTCATAAGTTGGGGACTGCCTGTATATTTAAAATAACTTTCACAACAACAGATTTTTCTGTTTTTAATCTGGGGTTCAGATTATATTTGATTAGTTTTTGTGTGATGAAACTTGCACGCTCTCATAAAAAGATCTGCAACTAAGCTAATGGTCTTTCTGCAGCTGCAGTGGATTTGGATTGGACGTGGCACTTGTGTTTGATAGATGCCAACATGGCTCCGCTGACCAAGCAGAACTGCAGCGATGTCAACAGATCTCACAAAAAGCGGTTGAATACACGTCTTTCTCTGCGGCCGACGCGTTGCGACACGACAGCCGAGGTCTGACGCAGAGAAACCAGATGCTGTTTGTCAATGCAGCGTCCACTCGCTGCTGCAGGGAAATCAGGGGCATTGGAGACAGATGTAAGAGTTTAGCTATAGATTATCAAAGTCATTTGATAGATGTGTTTCATGGTTTGGAGACAAAGAGGGACGAAATATGAGCGAGAGATGTAGAAAGAGAAAGGCAGGAAGACAGATATACAGAGAGGTGAGACTGGAAACAGACTTCAAAGAGAGGAAACATAACACCAGAGAGGAAGCTGAAGATGAATAGACAGAAGAAACGGTGAGATGAAGAGGTGGAGGTTAAATGGATAAATGAAGACTGAGAGGTGAAGATGAGAGTGAGACAGGAAGGAGGGTGAGAGGTGAGACTGCTGCGGTTTCCACAGAGAGGCGACGAGCTCTCAGAGTGATAACGAGCCACACATGGAAGCTGTTAGTTGATTTTCTGTGTTTGTGTGTTTGGCTGCAGCATTTGTGCGTTTGCTCTTTCTGCTTCTGTTTTCGTGGGATTTTATTAATTTCTCTGTTTGATTAGATAAAGAGGCAGAAGATGAGAAACAGGAATGTGCTGCTTGGAAAATTAAATGAAACAGGGATTCAAAGAGATCAATAAAACTTGAACTTGACAGAGGAAGTCCCCCCCAAAAAAAAAACCCTGTTATTTAAAGGACCACACAGGNACTTGAACTTGACAGAGGAAGTCCCCCCCAAAAAAAAAACCCTGTTATTTAAAGGACCACACAGGTGGTTTTGGAATATCCCAATAAATACAACCCGCATACATGTTACATTACTGACAACCATTTTCCAAAACATAAAACTGTATTTTAGTTTTAGTGTTATTTTTTCAAATCCCAAATCTTTCAAAATCAGATCTTTAGGTACCTTAAAATTCAATGCTTTGACTGCTAACACTCATGCACAATTGTGAAGGCACGGTTGTTTTAGTTTCTCTGTAAAAGCCATCTTCTCCAGGGACTATATTCCTGGTGGAGAAATACATTTTCTTCTGTGGAATGCTGTGTTGGATCAGTTAAATTAAGTAACTTCAACAACAACAAAACAAAAAAAACAAAACAAAAACAAAAACCCCAAAATGAATCGACATAATGTTTGCTGTGATGGATTATTTATCTCAGCATGTTTCAAGTCTCTATAAGTTGATTTTTGCAGCGTACAGGAATGAACTGAAAGTCTCGAATCGGGATGAGCGAGTTCACCATTATCCGTATCTGTTCAACCAACTAAATTATCCACATCTGTACTCGGATGGGCAGGGCTTAACCCGGAAGTAGGTGGGGCTTAACCCAGAAGTGGGTGGGACACTACCAAAAGTTGGTATTTTAAGCCTGACATGGATATGGGTTGATCAGAAGTTACTATATTTGTTGTTAATTAGAAAACTGTTGACAGAACAGCCTCAGAATTGATCTTCAGATCAATGTTTCTGATCAGATTGAGAGAACTATTTACACAAGTTTTTATAAACTTCATTCAATCAATCAACACAACACATGCTGTATTAACAAGTAAGAAGTAAAATAAATGCATGAACTAGAGTTTTCTCAACACAACTGTCTTTTTTTATTCATTTTTTTTTACTTTTTAAAAATTTAATTTAAACACTGAACAGTGTGATGTTTGTGTGTGTGATCACAAGGATTTAACGTTTTTTTTTCATACCACTTTTTAGCGGTATGAAATCTGGGCAACGTTTAAAACTGTATTTGCCTCACATGTGTCAGTGATCAATAACTTTGATAGATAAACTCACTCAGCTGATCNAACTGTATTTGCCTCACATGTGTCAGTGATCAATAACTTTGATAGATAAACTCACTCAGCTGATCAGCCAGTTTTTAAATGGTGAGTTTTGATCTGATCTGAGACGTTCAGGCGCTCTGTTAAATATCACCTCACCTGCTGCCATGTCCGAGTTCCTCAAACGCACCACCACCTCACCCCCCAGCACACGCAGCACGATTGCACTAAGAGGTTAAAATACACGTTTTCCTGTTATTTTAGCATCAGTCTTTTAAAACGAGGAGCTCTAAAGCAGAATGTTTGTTTCCTTTAAAGCCAGATGAATCAGGATAAATGGTGGCTGGTAAATATGCAGCAGCTCATTGACACACTGATCTTCATCGGTTTTTACCTGTCACACCCCACAGCAACGCTGCCTTCATGTGACAACGGTGCTGATTATCCTAAGAGAAGTTTTAGAGCCTGTGTGTGTCTGCTGATGTGTGTCGTCTCCTCTTACAAATTAAATTATCTATTAACAAAATCAATAAAATAGTCAAGCTATTACCTTTGTCTGCTTGTCAGTTTAGTCGCTACAACTTTCTATCAGAAAAATGTGCTGCCAGAACAGTAAGAAACAACTATTAATATTATATTCAAACCATATTGAGACGAGAAAATCTTTGGCTTGAAAATGAGAATCACATGACAGCAGAGATCTGCAGCATCTAATGGAAACCAGCTCCAACGCTGATCCTCTGCTTCTGCCTCACAATTATTTCTCTGCCTGTCCTGCCAATTCCTATAAATCCATCAGACGTCATGAACGCTCTGTCTCTGTCTTGTGGCTTCTGCTCGTCTCTCTGCCTCATTATTTTTAAAGTCTTACAGCCACTAAAAGCCACAGTATTCCTCCTCCTCCTCCTCCTCCTCTCTAAGTTTCTCTAACTCCCTGCAGCAGACCCTGATGTGTTTCAGCCTTTGTATCGCCTCATTATTTTCTCTTTGCATCTCCTGCCAGCAGCTATAGCCTTTATACTCAGTCTTTCTATTAAGGTGTCCTCCTCATCCTCATTTTTTTTTTTTTGGAACAACATGTAACGTGATTTGATGATGGACGGCCTCGTCAAAGGCCACAATTAAATAAAACCATAAAGGTGAAGTGTTAGAGAAAACAAACACAATAAAAGTTACACATCAAATCTGTCGAGCAGTTTGATGGGTCTGCATGTAATAAACAACGATGCAAGAGAAGAAATGGAGATCTCAAAAGACAATGTGTGCGTGTGCATGTGTGTGTGTGTATGCATGTGTGTGAATGTGTGTGTGTGCAGGGCCCCCAGTGATGGACAAGGTGTCACTGCTGCAGAGGCCCCTTTGTGCTTCATTCAGCTAAACTCTTGTTGAGTGGCGATTGACTGAAGCTTCTCCCACACACTTTTTTGTGTGTGTGTGTGTGTGTGATGTAAAAATACACCGTGTAAGAAGAAGAGCAGAGTAAAGAGAGTGACAGAGGAGTGATGAGAGATCGGTGGAGAGCAGAAGCAGCAGAAAAACTCCTCTGTGCATACCAATGATGCCTTCTTCATCTCTCTCCTCATCACTTTCCTGAGAGGAAGAGAGAGAGAAAACAAAGGTGAAGAGGAGACAGGTGGAAAAGGATGAAGGAGGAGGAGGAGGATTGTGTGTGTGTGTGTGTTTGTGTGAGAAAGAGAGGGAAAGCGTCCTGTGTTTAGCTGAACTTGAACTCAACCCGCTTCCTTACCACTTCCTGCAGCGTTGTCGTATCAACCTTTTGACTTTGAAGCTGCAGTTGGATCAGACAGATGCAGCCTGGTGTGTGTGTGTGTGTGTGTGTGTGTGTGTGTGTGTCTGTGCGCAGATGGAGCTCTGACCTCCAAACATCACACGCTCACTTATTACAGGGATGTGTGTCATGTCAGTGTGGCTTCATAACTCTGTGAGTCACGTCAGAGATTTTAGAGTTTTCATTATTGAAATCTAAAACGTCACATAAATTGGGACTGAACTTAAAAAATATATCACATTATATTTTTAAGTGAACATGTTAATATGAATTAATGATGCTATTTCAAACTATAACTAGCCATCAATTTTATATTTACTACGTTTTACATTTTAGGAGACTTAAAGGACCATACCATCCATTTTGCATGTTTGAGCCCAATATATTTAATTTTCATACATGTTATGTTACTGACAATCATTTCCCAAAGAATAAAACCGTATTCCAGCTTTCCTGATATTTTGAAAATCTCTTAATCTTTCAAAATCAAATATTCAAGTGATACACCCACCTTAAAAATCCATGTTTCTCCTGCTAATAGTTACACAGCCTTATGAAGTCACGGTCCTTTAAATTTTTCCATAAACGCAGGTCTTCTTTTGGGACTATATTCCCTGGTGGAGGCATACATTCACTCCACACTTTTTATTGAGCTTAAATGCTAAAATTATGTAACTTCAAAAAAAGAAAGCCCTGAATACACGTCTTGTTGGTGATGATGGATTACCTATCCCAAGAACGTTTCAAGTACCAACAAGTTGATTTTAATAGCAGAATGAACTGAAACCAGTGGAGATCTTGAAGGTAGGAAAAACATTTTTAATTCACTGTTCCAGTAGTATGCTTTGGGAAATGATTGTCAGTAACATTACGTGTATGAAAATTGAATATATTAGGCTCAAACATGCAAAATGTCTGGTATGTCCTTTAAGGCTCTTAAAACCTGCGATATTATAGATTGCGTAACAGTGAGATAATTATCAGCGTGTGTGTGAGATTGAGTTTGATTCCTGTCACATTGTGAGACAAAAACCTGGAGAAACAACCAGGAAAAAAAAAAAAACGACATGGGCGAGTAAATACTCCTTAATCGCTGCTTATTTCTCTGTGTTTCATTTTTTTATGATCCATTTATGGAGTATGCACACACACACACACACACACACACACACACACACACACACAAACACACAGGAAAAAAGAGCATGTGTACGTGCGCACCCTCACAAACAGTGGGAAGTCTGGCGTCTGAACAAACCTTCCACAGAAACAATATGGAACAGACTGATTTGATCATGAGCCTCTGTCTAAACACACACACACACACACACTGAGCAGATCTCTGGTAATTCTCCACAGTGACTAAGCTTATTGATATGCCATTAGGGTTTTTTCTTTCTTCTATCTGTTACTTTATCCACTTTTCCAGCCTCTCTTGCATTCTCTATCCATTTTAAATCCACCTTCTCTCTCCATCCTTCCCTAATGCTGCCTTTGGCTGCCATCTCTCACGTTTCTTCCTCTTCTCTCTGCAGACCTGCTGTCCACCAACAGGTCGTCTGTCTTCAGCGGCTCTCATGGCCAGCTCGCTCTGACTGCCATCTTCCTGGATGAATACCGTGACCGTCTCTTCCTGGGAGGAAAAGACGTCCTGTACTCTCTGCTGCTGGGACCTGCCAGCATCAGAGAGTCTAAAGAGGTGAGATTTTTCAGCTTTCTGATGATAAATCATCTGTCTGGTGGGAATTGCTGCAGGTACAGACAGACTTCCTGCTGCAACACTGACCAGAAATAAAAAGACTTCTAATGGTGGAAAAGCTCTGAAACAGAAAAGAATACCTCAGTTTTCTGCTACATTACTTAAGAAAATAATTTATAATAATAATAGTAATTATTATTATTATAATCATAATAAATTTCGGCGACCTGTCCAGGGTGTACCCCGCCTCTCGCCCAATGACCGCTGGGTTAGGCTCTGCCCCCCTGTGACACCCTTAACAGGACAAACAGGTATAGAAAATGGATGGATATAATAAATTTCAGCCACATGCAAAAAATTAGGGCTTCTTCTGGCAATACTTTAAAATTGAAAATAAAAAATATTCAAATATTTAATATATACCCACAGTATATTATATGTAATGGAAGGTGCTACATGAACTAAAAACTGCAGCATACAAAGTTCTTCAGATGGCAAAGTTATCTAAAAGTTGTAAAAATTGGAAAAATTATATGTCTCAGGCATGAAAAGGTAATTTGTAAGTTACATAGTAAAGTTAAAGGTGATCTGATCAGTTTATGAAATAATTTGCTGCATGGATTTACATCTTATTACACCTTCTTAGTCTCAATATTCCTATCTGTTTTAAAACGCTTTGATAGAGGCGAGGCCCAAATCAAAGTGACAGTGAGGTTGCTGTGGAAACGAGCAGTGTGGAGCAACATCAGCAACATCACAACATCACAGCAACATCACAGATCATCCTGCCTCATTTTGAGATCTGGAGCTACACTGTTATTTTTGCTGGAAAAGCAAAAGCACGGCCTTTATAATGAATAATCAGACTGGCAACAGAATCAATTCATAGCATTATAATTCACATATAAATTAATAACTTTAAAAAGTTCTTTTTTAAGACAGTATGTTCTTCTTTTCCTTTTGGCTTTCCCTTCAGGGGTCACCACAGCGAATCATCTGCCTCCATCTAACC
>VXCM01009898.1:0-10961 GCA_014773175.1 Lucifuga dentata | reverse complement strand
TACATGTATGAAAATTGAATATATTAGGCTCAAACATGCAAAATGGCCGGTATGGTCCTTTAACACTTTGATTTGTTGAATCAAACCAAAAGAAGTGGATTTGCATCGTGTTTGCTGCCTTGGCTGAACTTTACAAACCTTACAGATTGTGTTTACAGTAAATTCAATATGATGTGAATGTGTCATACAAAAAATAAAATCACCGTTGAAATCTAAAGAAATGCCCTCAGATGCTTTTTATGATCAGTCTTGAGTTCAGTCTGAATAAAAAGATCCGAGTAAACACCTCAATCAGAATATTCTTAAAGTTTAATTCAGTTCAAAAGGCAGATTTAATTATCAGTTCAAAGGGTTAAAAAAATGTCATGTTGTACTCTTTTATTCACTGTTTGTAGAATTTTTTTTTTTTTCTGAGCATGCTCTTCTGCTCGAGTTAAATTAGATTTTGTTTAACACCTTTGTAGTTTAATCCAGTTAAATCACGTTTCTCTGGTAGGATTTGTTTTGGCAGGTCTGAACACGGGAATCACGTCAGACGTCTCAGTTTCACAAACTCCAGTGGTTTCATTTGTCAAACTCATTCTTAACCAACAGGGTGATCAATCCATCTATTGCTTAATCTAGAACCGTTAACATTAAGTAAACCACACCTTTGTTTAACCAAAGCAAATCAAAGTAAATCAAACGTTGAAGGTTAGCATCTTTTTCACATAACATGAAGCAATTAGCAGTTCTTCAAGACGGTGAAATTGATGCTCACCAGGTTAAACTTTAATTTCTTAAAACATCTCTGTTCATAATGAAAGCTACAAATAAAACTGCAAAGCTGATGTCTAAAGTTAGCATTTCAGCTGTTATTTGTGAGCATCAGTTATTTTATTTAACATTTGTGTAAATACTTTCTTGGAAATCGTGAAATGTATTATTTAGATTCCTGAGGAAAACTGACCCCGTAACCACGGCGAGTAAATTAGCATGAACAGGCGACGGCCGTCTCTCTCTGCTTCGTGTTAGAGGTCAGCTGTGGACGTGACGGTGGGAACGGCGTGGGGGAGGGGCGGAGCTGCGGGGAATCATGTAAATATAGAATTCAGGATCAAGGTTCACGGCACAGACAGACAGACAGCGACAGCCCTCACTTTCCACCGTCCAACACCCACTCAGACCCGCCATGTCAGGCCGTGTGGGACCCGGCTGTGGATCCACACCCACCAAAACCTCTGCCAGTCAACGTTTGTGGGTCTGTTCATATTGTGAAGAAACTAGTGTAACATGAAGGTTTTCACTTTAAATCATGACTGACTGAAATCCAGCTTTCAGCATTTGAATCACGTTAAAACTCTGATTTAAGGCAATAATTTGATTTTTTCAATAATCATGTAAACACCATAATTAGTTTGGAAGTAGCATAAATATGACAGACAGATTAAAAACAGAAGATTATGCAAATGTAAATCAGTTTATTCTTGCATGTAAACGTTGTGATCAACAGGAAGCTACCTGAGAATGCATTTCCTCACCTGACAGATTCTCCTCTACTCTGATTGTGCAATGCATCACATATATTTTGGTGCATGGAATCCTGTTGATTCCATCAATATACTGTATAGGTCTTATTGGCGTTATTGCCTTAATCAGAATACAATTAAATAATCAGAGTACAGCGTACATGTAAACGTACTGAGTATTTTCTGATCAGGTTATTTAGGGAACCACAGGTTGTTCCTGTTTTTAAACAGTCCTAATTAAAGCTACAGTAACTGACAAAAGCCAACATCCATGCTGTCAGTGATTATGGCTTTGAACCATCATTTTATCTGGTCCTTCCTCAGACTTTCATCTCCTCCAAAACATGAAAAAGGCTTTAGCTGGAAGCCGTTCATCATCTCAAACTAGAATAAATCCCTCCATCATCGCTGGCAGAAGTGTATCAAGTTGGAAGGAGATTATGTTGTAAACTGAATTCCAGCTTTTTATACTCAGTTAGCAGTTTTAGCTAAACATGGTGCTAACAGAACTTCTAAAATGCGTCATTGTCACAGAGGAAGCCGCCATGTATGGTCGTGGACCTGTTCAACGATTTCCGTGACGGCTCCAAACTGCTGGACCTGCTGGAGGTGATGAGCGGCCAGCGCATCGTGAGTCCCGCCTAGCAATGTCAAACAATGCTGCCAATTAGCTTCTGATTAGCTTCCTGCTAACGCTGGTTGTGTTTTACAGAGCCGGGAGAGAGGCAGAGGAATGTTCCAGCACAGGAGCAACATAGAGAAAGCTCTGGCCTTTTTAAAGAGTAAATCGGTAAATGATGCTCTGTGTGGATGTGTGTGGATGTGTGTATTTTAGCTGCTAATTAAGCTTTAATTAATAGTATTTTTTAACCTCTGAATCAAATGAGTCTGCATAATGTGAAAGTGAAAAATCCACAGAGATTTATCACCAATTATCTGCAGCTCTGTGAATGTTTGGTTTTATCCACATATTTACTTTTTGAGTTATCAGGCCTTTTATCAGGCTCGTGTCCAGCAGCAGAAAACAGCTGCTTCCATTAAAATAAATAAATGAATAAATAAATACATAAAATAAACAAATAAGCAGTCATAAAATGAATATAAACTCCCTGCCCAACACCTAATGATATTCAGACAAAGTTAACAACTAGTCTGTGAAGGATGTCAAAATAAAGACCCTGATTTAAATAAGAAAAAAAAATGATCAGGAGTTGGTGGAAAGAAGAACAGACTAAAGGAGAGTGTGTTATTGATCTTTGCAGCCTTAAAGCTACATTACTCAATTCTCAATTTTTGGTCATTAGCAGATGTAGCAAATATTTGCCTATTATACTGTATACCCAGCAGACACAGAGCAACATGTTCAACCCACTGGATTTCTGTCAGCCTGATTAATGTACGTAATATCAAGTCAACTGTTTGTTTTCCACTAAATCCTGAGAAAAAAATCAGGGTTTTTATCATCGTTCATCAGTTAGTTGTTGACTTTGTTTGTTATTTGATGCTGGACAGGTAGTTTACAGTCACTTATAACAGCTTTTTTTGCTGTTTTATACAATTTCTATCGCAGGTTTTTGAGAATCATTAAGCTACATGGTATATTTGGTAAAACACACTTCCTGCTTTTTTCTTTTTAGATCAAAATAGTCAACATAAACATTCCTGACATAATAGACGGCAAGCCCTCCATCACTCTGGGCCTCATATGGACAATCATTCTACAGTATCACGTGAGTTCATTTCTCTTCTCACATTATCTGACTTATTTCATTTTTTTTTTTAGCAGAAATGGCTAAAACATGACAGAAACTGTTTTTGTTGGTGCTTTCTTTCAGATCGAGGAGCTGGCCAGCAGCCTCTCCTTCAGCTCCCGTCAGTCCTCCATGGAGTCGTTGGCCAGTCTGGATTCGTGTTCCACCCTGATAAGCCGCTCGGCGTCCAGCAGCCCCGTCCCGACCAGAGGCTCGCCGCTACACAAACGCTTCCGGGTCTCCGCCAAGAAGGCTCTGCTGCTCTGGGTGCGAGAGCAATGCCACAAGTAAGCACCAAGCTAGTTGTTAGCATTTATGGAATATCCATACAGCTCAAAAGTTTAGAATCACTTGTCATTTAACTAGTTCTTCCTATTTTATTCAATAATAGTGTTTTCTTTCATTATATGAAACAAACACCAAAATATATTTTAAGATGTTTTATTTATTTTCAGATTTCAAGTTTCAAAGCTTTATTTGTCACATGCACTCATGCAAGTAGGTTCCCAGACTGTTGCTTCATGAAATGAAATAAAATAAGATAATATAATACAATAAAATAAAGATAAGGCAAAAAGAGCAAAACTGAAGAATTAAAATATATAAATTATTTCAAATATTTGGGGAAAAAAGTGTTTAAATGCTAAATAACAGTATTTTAGTGAGATTTAATCTCTGCTTTGTAAATATTCAGCATCAGTTTCTAGAGCATCAGGGAATAATCTAGAATTTCCTAATAATCCCTGGAACCACATACAGCTTCTCTACATGAATCTAGAATCATCTACAGCTCATGTCAGGATTCTGGACAATTTAAAGAAAATATCTTCATTTTTAACAGCTTCTTGCAAATAATTTTTAACCTGTAGATGCAAAATACTAACAGACATATATAATCGTTTTATACATACATACATATGAAACACAGGGACCTCTTGACCATTCTGTGATCTGGGCTAGAGACCAAAAAGTAGTCAAGGCTTTACTGTTTGAGCCACTTCAGCAGCCAAAATCTGGACTGTCTTTAAATTACTTCATATAATAATTCATAATACAGGCATTAATGCATTTGGCATGTACTGTACATCCAATATATCTATTTTTTTTTTATCTTACTGGGATGTATTTATTGTTTAGCTAAATAAAGCATAAATCATGTTGTACAAATCAAAGTTCTACCAGGTTTTTCTCATAATTACTCTCTTCATTCTGGTCTTGGCGTCAAAAACTAGGAAAAAGCAAACCAATATTAATATATCTTAGAAACCCCCATCTGCACATCAATGGATCCTACATGGAGTCTCAAGGGGCAAGGATAAGATGAGTAATAGTACTCGCAGCAGTACTATTCATGGTGATAGCAGCAAAAACGTAGTAACAGTTCTAGTCACAGAAGTAGCAATAGCATTATGTTAGCAATTTTAGCAGTAATAGCAGCACTATTGTTAGCAGTCGTACTTACAGTAGTTAATAGTAGTGGGAACAGTGTAATGTTTGCAGTATTAGTAGCAGATAGTACTAAAAGTAATTGTCTCTCCATAGAGCCAGCTGTACTCTGAACGTGAAAGACTTCAAAGCTAGCTGGAGGAGTGGTGTCATCTTCCTCGCCATCCTTAACGCTCTGCGGCCGGACCTGGTGGATCTGTCCAAGGCCAGAACCAGAACCAACAAGCAGAACCTGGAGGAGGCCTTCCACCTCGCAGAGCAAGAGCTGAGGATCCCCAGACTGCTGGAGCCCAACGGTCAGAACCTTATCATCCTTTACGTCTATGCAGCAGGATGCGTTTATGGCCGGTTGTTGGTGGGAAAACGTTTAAATCTGATATTTTTAGTCATCATCACCAAGCGTCAACAGCTCTCAGCACTTTAAAGTTATGTTTCAGGAAGTCTAAGGGTTTTTTTTTTTTTTTTTTTTNGTTTTTTTTTTTTTTTTTTTAGAACATTAACCCTCTGGAGTCTAAAGTCACATTGGCACATTGTTTGCTGATTTTTGGGGACTTTCCTTCATTTTCCAGAATATTATAGAATCAAGTAGAAAACTGACAACTTTTTATAATTTCTTTTCGACTTTTTTGTTCAATTTCAGATTGGATTTTTTTTTTTTTTCTTTCAAGAATGAAGAATTTTCTAGAGAAATATTTGAGACTCCAGAGGGTAACGGTTACGCTGACATGTTAAAAATGACCGGAGAAGAAGGATAAAAGTTTGGGCCTCTGCAGAACCAAACAGTTGGAGGTCCTCATGAAATAAATGAGCTTTGATAAGAGTTTCTTACCCACAGCAATGCATATTCCCCATCTTTCCCTGCTCTACCTACACCTGATTAACTCGTTCAGGTGCATTTAGCCAATCAGGAATCTGATCAGATGAACTCTCACTTTGCTTTGCAAAGTTGAATTTGGTTTGCAGCAAAATGGAGAATACAAAAGCAAGAAGCTCAAAATAGTGAACCACACAGTAGAAAGAACAGGAAGACCAGCATACAGCAGTGTTAATCCTGATCATACCTCAGCAGTATTCACCTAAACCCTCTAATGAAACACACCCTCAACTAACTATCGAGATAAACCACCAAGTATTTCCTAAGTAAATACTGACTCAGCACTTTGGCCTGCAAGAACACGATGACAGCAAGTGGGTTCACACACTTTATCCAAAATAACCACCAACTGGCTAAATCCTCATCACATCTCTTTCTGCTTAGCATTAAAGGACTACACCGGTGATTTTGCATGTTTGAGCCCAATAAATATTACCTGCATACATATTACATTGCTGCCAACCATTTTCTAAAACATAAAACCTTATCATCATTTATGTCTATACAGCAGGATCGCTTTTATAGCCAGTTGTTGGTGGATTTTACTGCTCATGCTTATGCACAATTGTAAAAGACACGGTTGTTTTAATTTCAAAGTAAACGCCGTCTTCTCCTGGGACTAGATTCCCTGGTGGAGACATACATTTTCTTTCATGTGGCACCATGTTGAATCGGTTAAATTATATAACTTCAAAAGAATTTAATGTTGTGTTTCCTGTTATGGATTATTTAACTCAAGCGTGTTTAAAGCATCTACAAGTTGATTTTAATACCACACTGAAATATACTGAAACCAATGGAAGGGAGGAAAAACAATTTTAATGTTTACTGCTGCAGTAGCATGTTTTGGGAAATGTTTGGCAGTAATGTAACATGTATATGAGTTGTATTTATTGGGCTCAAAAGTGCAAAATCACCAGTATATTTCTTTAAACTAGTTTATTTGCACGTTTATGTATTAAAGCTTTCTGAAGTCACTACACATTGACTGTAAAATTGATGCTGATGCAAAAAACAATTTTGACGATCTTGAGTTTTGTAACTCAGGAAAGTTTCACGTGGACTCATCATGTGCGTCACTTTTTATGAATTGTGAATCTGGCCTTTCATAATCTGTTTGCAGCGTGGTGTTCTTTGTTAGTTCTGCTGTTTTTCACACAAGCTGCTTTGAATCTCTTCCCTCAGTCCTTATTCCTTTTCATCATCCACCCATCATTCCAGTTCCAAGTACGATTAATCCAGTTATTTCCTCACTGATGTTGTTTTCATTTATTTATTTCATTTATTTTCCAGCCAAAGATACAAAACAAAACACTTTGTACCACATGTTGGTCAGTTTCATTTAGAAATCAGTATTTTCTTAATAAACTTAACCAAATCTTTAACATTTCTTGTGCCAATCAATTTTTAAAATTTCTCAAAACTAGGATTGACTCTATAATATCTTTGAATCAATTTGTTTTGATCAGCCTCAGAAAGAGAAAATAAGCACATAGTGAAACTCGCCACCTGTCAAACATAAAGTTCACGGTTTGGATGTATTTTCACGTAAATATCTACACTCTGAAACAGGCAAATTATCATTCCTGCACCGATATTTAGACATATAAATTCTATCAACTGGTCTCAACAAAGTGAGATATTTCTCAAAACCAAAATAATAATAATAATAATACATTTTGTTTGTAGAGCACTTTTCTAGACAATCAAAGATGCTTTACAGAGAAATAAGACATTAAAAAAAATAGTAATAACAACAACGATTACAGGCCAAAAAACCAAAAGGGGAAAGATGGAGAGTGAAGACAATGATAAACTAATTGGGTAAAACACAAAGAAAAATCAACTTTAAACAATCTATAATTATTATACAGAGGATTATTATGTAATTCATCTTACCAACTCTGTAAATCCACATCTTTAAGTCTAAAATCAGCCATAAACTTTATATATTCAGGATTAAAACTTCCTATGTCATACAATAAATAAGCTCAACCCACATTTATCAAGAACATTATCAAGTTTAAGAACCCATTTAGACTCATGTTTACCATTATTATACAATAAATACTAATTTTATTAATTACTAATTAATTTTATTAATTATTATATTATTATAATTAATTTTATTAAATTACTAATTTTATTTTTATTTTTTAAATGTATTTGTTTGCACAGATATTAAAAAAAACCAGTTAATAAAACAATGAAAAGATAATTATTTCTAGTAAAAAAAAAAATAAATAAAAAATAGGAGAGACCAAAAAAATGATAAAGGCTTGTCTGACNTCTAGTAAAAAAAAAAATAAATAAAAAATAGGAGAGACCAAAAAAATGATAAAGGCTTGTCTGACCTTCCTAAAATTTGTCTGGATATGATATCCTCTTTATGCTGCCACTTATTAATGGCAGTCGTTCCATGTGAATGTGGCTGAATGCAGCAGCTTCCTGCAGCCTGAGGGCGGCCACGGTGACGGGATGGCGAGCGGAAAGTCTGCTGACTCGCTCAGCGGTTGTTTACTTGGGTTTGATATCAAACTGTTTGTTGTTCTGCCTTCGCCGTGCCTGTTAGGTTTGTCAATTTAACAGTTGATTTTTATCAGAGGGATGCTTTAAGACGGACAGGGCGGTTCTGTAGTGTCAGACTGATCATGGAGGGCTTTGATGTGGATGCAGATGTGGATGTCCGAGACCCCGACGAGAAGTCCATCATGACCTACGTGGCTCAGTTCCTGCAGTACTCCAGAGACCTGCCAGCGCCAGAGGATGACATGCAGGTCTGTAGCACTTTGCTTTGTTTCCTTCACTTATTCGAAGATAAGATAAGATTAAATAAGATGAGATGAGATAAGGTGAGGTGAGGTGAGATGATAAGATAAGATAAGATACGATGAGATGAGGTAAGGTAAAGTAAGATAAGATAAGGTGAGGTGAGACATTATGGGAAAATTTGCATGTTACACGCTGTTGTGGATTATTTATCTCAACTACATTTCAAGTCTCTGCAAGTTGATTTTTATAGCATACTGGAATAAACTAAAACCTGTGGCTGCCTGGAAGGTAGGAAAAACAATCTAAAATTTATTGCTCTAGCAGTATGTTTTGGAAAGTGGATGATGCGGGTTGTATTTCTTCAGCTTAAACATACAAAATCACCGGTATGGTCCTTTAAGACAGTATTCTCTGATAGTTGCAGCCCTCTTCATGATTACACTCATCTTACTTTCCAATAAATGTTAGGTTTTCTTCAAGATTTCCTCTTTCTTGACCTTTGTTTCCATTTCCTCTCCTCTCCTCCTATCTCCTCTCCTCTCCTCTCCTCTCCTCTCCTCTCCTCTCCTCCCCTCTCAGACACAGTACCTGTCTCCTCCTAAAGGTCCTTCTCCTGTTAACCTGCCTGTTCACTACACTCCTGCTATTTCCGCCTCACCTTTGCGACAGGTAGACCCCGCCCTTGCTGTTCCACCTCATCATTTTTATTTCACCCTCCATCTACCTGCCTGTTTCAACAACTTAAACACCTTCTTGGACTAAATGCTAATTTATGTCAACACACCTGGCTAATTGCTAATGTGCTAACGACTTTTAGTTTGTCCATTTTGGAAAGTTACAAATTTTACTTAGACAGCTGGAAATGATGACATCATTTAAAGGATACTGAAGCCTTTAGGCTGCTTAAATGACCCTTAAATGAAGTTATTAAAATTCTTAATTGGTGAAGTTTAAAGTAGGATTTTGAACATTTTGCTTTGATCTCAAATTCAGTTATTTTACACTTAAAGTAACTTATTACAGGCACATTTCACCTGAATCTAAACAGCTCACGGAGCCTTTATGATATAAGTTTTAGTGGCTGGGAAGCAAAATGGTAAAAGTGACTTCAGCCGTGTTTTTGTGTTTGTGCTGGTTGTTGACTGTCAGCCTCTTTGTTCATGTCACATGTCACAAATCACACGAAAAAACTTTTATGCCAACCGCAAATACATTTAGAATTTATTGCTGATAATTATATCAGGCAGCAGGGTGGTTTGAGCTGCATCAACCCTAAATGAAAAATGCTGTGTGCAGTTCAGAGCCAAGATTAGCTTTAAATCACTTAGAAGTATAAAGCAAGACTGATCATGCTGATGAAACGAGCTCGTCCTGTTTTCTGGGAACAAATCCAGAACCTCAGAGGGTGTGTGTGTGTTTCTCTGCGTGTCAACCAGGACATGAATAAAGGGCTGATGGGGTATGTAGTGCAGCCATTCTTCCACTGAGACCCCATTTCGCCTGTCACATGAAGAACTCATGATGAGCAACATAACAACTTGTCAACTCATGTTTCTGACAAGTTTTTTTTCACCCCCACCAACTTCCCCACTGGGGATTAATAATAAAGTTAACCTTAACCCTCAGCACGGACATGTAGCCGCGCTCCACATTTGAGTTTTTAAAAAACTTGCTGCATTACTGCTTCACCTCCAGATGAAGTATTTTAGATTTTTAGGAATAATTTGTCGTAATTATGAGGGATTAGATGCAGGAGGGAAACAGGAATTAGACTTTTTTTTTTTTTTTTTTTNTTTTTTTTTTTTTTTTTTTTGATTGAGATGTCAAAACTAACTCTTAATCTTACACAACGATCCCTAAAATGATCTGTAATTCCACCAAAATATAGCATTGAAAGATAACCTAGATAATATTAATAACAATAATGGTTTTTCCATTTTCTTCTGGAATCTGTAGGATTATTATTTTCTCTGTTTGCTGCTGTTGTTTTGTTTTTGTGAAGTAATGATCTCTAATATCTCCTGTCCATGTTCAATATATGAAGGAAAAAAAATAAGAACTTGGTCACAAAAAGAAAGATAATCTAGAATATGTAACATCGTTGGTGTTTTACTGCAGAAAAGGTGGAATTAACCTTTAAACGCTGCTGTTTACTGTGAGTGGAACGTGGCCGTGTACTTGCTCGTGGAACATATTTTGGCGTGTTCTTGTGAAAACAGAGAACAACGTTGCAGCAAAAACAAACTGCAGAAGCAGTCTGGGTTTGGCATTTGATTGTGCACAGACTTGTTTGGTGATGGAGATCAGAGTTTTTGGCACGTCTTTGTTCTCCAGCAGGAAAAACTGTTTGGGCGTTCACAAGAGAGCCTGTAGGAGGTTTAATGGCAATTCATCCAATAGTGTTTCAGATAATTTGTTCAGTTGTTGGATGTAAAGTGTTGCTGAGTAACAGACAATCAGGTGTGTAGAGTAGCCAGAGACTGTACTCGAGTAAAAGTACTGTTACTTTATGATAATAGTATATGGTAATAACAATCCAAATCATATATCATATAAAGAAACAGTAGACAGTAATAAATCAGATATTTACCACATAACAAATCATGACAA
>VXCM01009897.1:0-10987 GCA_014773175.1 Lucifuga dentata | reverse complement strand
ATGAAAAATGAACTTCAGAGAAGTAGCCAAACAGCACATTCTCAAAACTGTGTTAGATGATTTATAGTACTTTATTGCTTGGTTGCAACCTAAGACAAAGACAAGCCATTTGATGTAGATGGGATACTGTCTTAATTTAAATTAAAACAGAAAACGAGTCTCCCTGACGATAATGGCGCTCGACATCACCAGTTTTCACTTGCCCCGAGATTACGCGTTAACAACCAAGGTGGAATCTCAACTACAACATAATGTACAAAATAATTTACCTTAACTGCTCAAATTATAAGTTAAAAGACGTTTTCTTACCAATATTTCGGAAAAATGGCGACTGAGTCGTTCCTCCGGTCCCATTCTCCAGGCAGCAATAGCAGAAAACTAGCGGGAGCCCAAATCTCGCGTGACTAATCGCGAGATTAGAAACGGTGTACGGTATCCGCAAAGGGACAACCTACCTTTATTTTTGAATTGCTTTCTGTATTACTTANCGGTGTACGGTATCCGCAAAGGGACAACCTACCTTTATTTTTGAATTGCTTTCTGTATTACTTAACACAATTGGGTTAACTAAACTTGTGCACCCCAAGTAAACCTGACATTTCGTTTTCTTACTTTCAAACAATGTAACTAACTTAAGTAGATGTAAAAAACATGAGTTCTTTGAGTAATTTAAACTTAACAATACTTATACCCAACTATAGTGACATTTCCTTTTTTTGAGTGTAATAAAATGTCTCTAGAATGAAGTAGACAATTGTTATTGTGAGGAAAGCAAAAAAACAAACAGAAAAAAAAAAAAAAACTATGACTAGAATATTGATAATATTTCCTTAATCAGCCAATGAGTTAATACATGACTAAAGCCATTTCAGCATCGAGGCAAACAAGTTGTGCGGGGATTTCAAAGTCTGTACATGTAGGCCTTTTATCGTTATAAAGCCTTCCATACTTCAATATAAATATGCACTGTAGCTGGACAATGTTCATGCTATCATCCCCAACCCAACCAGCTCTTTCTTCTGTTCTTCTGTGTCACTGCACATCCCAGATCTCACAGAGCAGCGGGGTAAATTTGTAGTCACTCATTCGCCAGGATGTGAGCATTTCTGCATGGTAGTGATTGAGAGTTCTCAGCTCAGTCAGGCGGCCCAGCAGACGAGCAAAGTACTGCGGCTCGTGTGGATGCTGAAGGGTGCACAGCTTCCTAAGCACATCCAGCATGGGCTCCTGAAGTCGCTCGACAGCCTGCTGATCCTTTACATAAGGTCGATCTAGTGAGGAAGAGGATGAACCAGGCATTCAAGAACAAGATACCTTATTTGCTGACATAACAAAAGCTGTAGGTGAGTGAATGTTGTTGATACGGACTCACCAGGTGTGAGGATGGTTATGGCAGTGAGCAGAGCCTGTTCCTCCTGTATCATTTGGAGTTCACAGATGCTTTTGTAAAAGTTGAACATGGGTGTAATGTATTCCTCTGATATACCTGCATGGAAAATGTTTTTGGATTATATACAGACAACAAACTCACACATTATTCATTAAGATTAAGCACAAGCATGGTTGGTGAAAAATTCTACAATAAGCTAAGGTCAAGAAGTTCACCTTGGATCAGTGATCATCTGACCGGCCTAAGGAGTTCATGTTTTTTAAATCCTACTGTCAGCACACATCCAAAGAGTGTCATACTGTATTAGCAGTCTAAGCACTTCAAATTACAAAGAAATGGTTGTATGTAGCAAAAAAAAAAAAAAAANAAAAAAAAAAAAAAAAAAGATTAAATGAAGGGCTGATTTCCATGTTACAGACTACATGCAATTCTAGTTTAAATATTAAACCATTTTAAGATTAATTATTAGAATTTTAAACCAGTGAAGTCTGCTTCTATCTGCTTGTCCTGTGCAGGGTCATGGCAAGGCTGGAGCCTATCCCAGCATTCATTTGACCAATCACCAGTTTCTCAAGTTGTGCAAGTGTGTCTAAAAACTGGTTACTTACTGTATTTTGATTGTATAATGCAGTAACTCATGATGTGTTAGATTTGCAGAAATTAAAGCAGAAGTAGGTTTTACAAGGAAAAGATCTGTTTCATTTACTTCTAGAGCAAAAATTTGTGTTGACCCTAGAGGAATTAAGCATATTAATGTAAATGTTTAATCTTTAGGTCATGTAGTAAGGGTGCATATTAGAAATGCACTCCTGCATAGCTGAATTCAGGCTGCTGTTGCAACTTGGCAACAGTTCCTACTTTTGACTCTTGAAGCTAGCGAGAGGGCGCCTGTCTACTCGAGCACATCATCATGCATTCAGAAATGCCAGCGAGGCTCAGAGGGAAAAAAGTGAACAATAGCGCTCTTGATGTTTTGATAAGGAACAATGGTCTCTTCAGACAGCTTTGCTCCCTGTTTGCCCAGACTGGCCTTTAGTGTGAATATCGTTCATCCCAGCATTCACACTAAAGCTGCACTGAGGGACCAGTGATGCATACACACTCCTGCCATCACTGTCACTGTTGATCTAACTGTCCAGCCTGGCTTGATATGATGACACCTCAAATAAATATAAAATATTCTTTAAACCAACAGGAAGTAAACTAAAGGTGGAAAAGATAAGAAAATGTTTGTTTTAATACATTGAATTAAACCGAAACCCAAGCAGCTAATTTTTGCATTTTTTGATGTCTATCCTTATCACACGCATTCCTAAACAGAGTGAAACTGTACCCAGTGAGGGTCCGCTTGCATGTGTAACCTACACCCCGCCAGGGATCAACAGGTCAGCACACACCTCCGAGCTGCATCACACAGAACAGGCAGGNACCCCGCCAGGGATCAACAGGTCAGCACACACCTCCGAGCTGCATCACACAGAACAGGCAGGTAAATTATTAATAGTGGACTGAACTAGACTTGGCTGCTGAGCTGCAGACAGACCTAGAAATGTCACGCTGCTTGGTGTAAAGACTGCTGGAGAAAAGAGCTACAGGTCTTAGGAAAGTCATGAATCAGGACTTAAGACATTAGATGCTTAAAGAACCATACCAGTGGCTTTGCCTGTTTGAGCCAAATATATACAACTTGCATACATGTTATGTTGCTGACAACCATTTTCCAAAACATGCTGTACTAGTGGCACAGTAGATATTAGAATTGTTTTTCCTACTTCCAGATTGCCAGTGGTTTCAGTTCATTCCAGTACGAAATTAAAATCAAACCTTTTAGAGACTTGAAATGTGCTTGAGATCCAGCAAATATGTCTGTTAAATTTTTGTCAAAGTAACTTTGTTTAACCTGAAAAATGGAGCTGCACAGAAAAAAATATATGTCTCTGCAGGGAATATAATCTCAGGAGAAGATGGCTGTTACCAAGAAATTGGTACAAACATTGAATTTTAAAGGGAACATTTTATTTTGAAAGATTAGGAATTTGGCAAAATAACAGCTAAACAAAAATATGATTTTATGTTTTGGAAATGGTTGTTAGTAAGTAAAGTGTATGCAGGTAGTATTAATTGGGCTTAAACATGCAAAATCACTATTATGGTCCTTTAATGGTTCAGATAACATGTCCAAGATATTGCTTTATTACATGGATTATTATATGTAGGGTGATGGAATTTTATTTGTTACAGATAATATTAGTATCATTACATTGTGTGCATCATTCAGATAACCTAGATTTTCCTATGCTGACCCACCACTCTTACGTATCCTCTCCTCCAGAACTCCTGTGTGTCCGTGGGGCATCTTTCTGGTAAAAACCTGAGCTGAACGCAGAAACATGGCTTCCACAGCTGAACCCTTGAGCAAAGCGATCTGATCTTCATGATCCAGAGACAGAAAGCCTGCAGAGGCATGTTATGTTATGGTATGTTTGTAAAATGTGCAATTTATTCCGAAATTTCCAAAGTAGGATACAGTACCTGGAATATTTTTCGTAAATTCCACCAGAACCTGAACATGACTTGTTGCCATTTCTGTCAATAGGAGAAAGTTCTCTTCTTCGTTGTACTGTTCTTGTAGCTGAAGGGGAAAACAAGGGTACACAGCACTGAAACGTAAGGAGTTAGACTGAGAGAAAAAACAGGCCAAGCTTCACAAACCCCTCCAGCACTGAAACATTTGGGTAATATTGTCCTTAGTCTCAGGAAGGAGAATTTCTGCTTACATTGTCAAGGCCTAGAGGTTAAAAAAGATATTTTTCAAAGTAGCTGTTGTAGCTGTTTCAGTGGTCAGAGCATGCAATCATGTGAACTTTATTAATTTTCAGCAAGTCATCCATTTGATCTTTTAATGGCAATAATGCAAAGAATTTGACATGACATAGAGGGTACTTACGAGTTTTTTGGCCATGTCTTGAGGAATTCGATGTCTGTTGTAAGCGTCTACAATGACTTTTATCAGTGCCTGCTGCTCTTGGGTGATCTCAACTTTTTCCTGGTTTAAAAAGATATTGTGAAATGATTTATGATAACCTGGTATGTTCTCACTTCCACTGGTAAAACATTGCGTTTTTATGAGCACCATGTGATACATTTGTTTTTTTTTACTTTTACTTATAATTTTGTTTTGATACATTTCTTCAAACTGAACTGCTTTCACTACCTTGATGTCAATATTTGACATCCTAAAATACAATTGGGTCATTCATCATCTTGCAAAACAAGAGTAATCTCAATTAGTATACATGCTGTATGTATGCATGTTTGTGTCTGTTGGAAATTAGGAGATGTTATGATTACCTTCATCAGTCTGGTGGTTGAGGTAACCTGTTTGAGGTCTGTGGTGTCCGTCCCCTCTGTCTCATCTGCAGTGGACTGTCCCGGGGAGGCCTTGGTGTTCTTCCTCAGCCTTTTAGATTTACACTGGATCTCTGTGAGCAGGCCTGCCAGTATGACAAAGGCTTCAATTTGTGTGTTAAATACTTCACAGCTCATTTATTCAACATTTTTGATGACTTCATATCACTGATGTATTTAATATTGCTGTTGATGTTCCAAGAACCACTGATGAACTTTGTGGTGAACATTTAACTGTTTTATACTCCAGTTATGTTTTATATTTGTCATTTTCACTTTTTACTTCTTTTTACATTTTCTGCTTCAATGGCTAAATTTCCTCATAACGATGGATGCATTTTAAGAATTACCATTTTTCATTGCCATACATTGTATTACTGCATGAATGTCTGTCATTAATATTTCAATGCAAATTTGTTATCAAAGACTTTATCTCTGCCAAACGTTATCCAAACTTCAGACGGCAGTGAGGAAATAAAGATATTTTAGAAACAAAGGTGTGGAAAATACCAAAATGTCTTCCTTTTACACTTAGAGACTCTGAGAATGACTAATTTGCCGTCCATACAAGTACAGTCACTGCTGTACCAGCAGGCGAGGTCATGAATGTCTGCCATGTTGCAATATTCATCACAACTTTCCTGCACTATTAATGGGCAACAGGAGTCCAATCAGTCCTCCTGTTCTTTTCAACTGACAGCTCTTAATAGACCCAGTAAGTAATGTCTTCCAGAGGCCCAGCTACAGAAAAGACAAATAGACTAAATGTTCATATTTAAAAGTGAATGCATACTTGCTTTGTGATATAGTTATTGCAGGTTCAGGCATTTTGTCAAAGGCCTTAAGATAGATTTAAGGCAAACAACAATATACTATAGCAAAATTCTTTAAATGACAGCTTTGTGAGGTGTCAGATTGTATTGATGGAACATGAAGTGTCTGTTTCATCTCTTCTATTCCTGTAACAGCAACAAAAGGGAGAACTTTCTGTTGTGGGATGTGTGACACATAATCCCACAGTAAAACTCAACAAGCCATGTCAGAATGGTAGATGAAGGCTTGCTGCCTCTTTTGATTCTATTAAACATACAATATCATCACCATGAATTTGTATGAGGAAGGTGCAAATCAGTTTGAGACAATGAATATGAGGAATCAGGAATGTATACACATTTCTTTCATTCCCAACTTTGTTAAGATGAGCAGTTACCAGAATCTGTTAACAAGCAGTGCTACTCACATTCTGCCAGCATGCCCATCTCCTTGCACTTGCTCAGTCGGCACTCCTGGCATTTCCTGCGCATGTACATGTCCATCTCACAGTTTCCTCCACTTTTGCATTTGTAAACAGCATTCTTTGTTATGCTCCGTCTGAAGAAACCTGGACATGGTTTGGACATAACAGAAGCATGAGCCTGATGCACAATATAATAAACCAAGAGATTGCGTAGTTTACCACACTAGTGTACTCCATGCAGTTTTTTTTTTTTTTTTTTTTNTTTTTTTTTTTTTTTTTTTTGATCAATTACAGCATGCATTGTTATTAGGCATTGTTTTAATAATGTAGCAGAGAAAATTCTGCGAGCTCAGCTGGCAATGTATCAGCAACACAGTAACACACACGCACATTCCTGCACACAGGTAGGTTTGGAACAGTTATTAGACATTCTGACATAGAACATTAAGCACAATGACATGCATTAGCGTAACCAAGCTCAGGTTTCCCCTGTATTGTACAGCAGAAAGCTGAGAGGGAACCTAATCTGGCAGCCATACCAGGTAGAGGCCAGGTAGCCCTAAACCTATTCTCAGTCAAATGGCAACCCAGGCCAGCTGGTGAACTCCTGGCATTGTGCAGCCTTTCAGTGTGGAATTACACTATATATGCATTCACCCTGTGCTTTGGCAAGAATCACAGCAAATCCACAGTGTCATAAAAATGCAGAGAGGAGTTGCTAAAGGCAATTCGCTGAATTTACATGGAGAAAGGTAGAAAGGTTTTACTTGATCTAAACATTGCTTTGTAGTGAAAAAACAGTGAGTGAATATTCTTTTTTTCTGTAAATCAGCCTCAAACTTCATCAGGTCAAAAAGTTCTAATTCAGTGATTGTAAAACTGTAGTATGAATCCCACTTGTGGTAGCAAGTGGCTGGTGGTATGCAGAATGACTCGCAGAGAATTAAAACAACTTTTATGTTTTATTTGTTGAAAATAGTCCAACTCCTGCCATGCGCACATTATTGTACTTTTGTTGGGTAACTTCACGTGCACACATGCTCAAGATGCCAAGAAGCCTGCAAACAGTTCAGACAGAATAGACATGCTTGTTGAGGCTGAAGAGGACACCACAGATGTATGATTTGTAAATTAAAGAAATTATTTCCTGTACATGTGTTGTTTCCTCTTGTCTTGTTGCCGATGATTTTCTGTGGTTTTCCTTAGAGTTGGTGGCTGGATGGTGTGGTACATTTTGCTCAGAGGTACTTGGTTCAAAACCTTAAGAACTACTTATCTAATCATCCATTTAAACCAGTTAAATAATCCTTAGTTTGTTGAAACAACAGCACAGAAATTATGCATCTGTGGCAGCAGTGGGGTTTGATCCTGACAAAATAATTTACCAGAACTGTCACCCAACTGTCATTTTCAGGCTTCATGAGCACAAATGGCATGAAAATGACTTACTGATGTTAAAATGTTCAGTTGCTAATGGTTATAATTTATAACTGATTATAATCACTCTTCACCAGCTGCTGTTTGGAGTTTTGCAACAGGGTTTTCCCCTAAAAATCAATAGCTAAATAGAGTAGAATTTTTTTTCAGTCAAATGTAATTCCACACTGACACAGACTTGCACTGTGCCTGGAAAGATACTTAAAATGGTACAAATCAAACCCTGTCTCAGATAAATGTCAGATTTTACATTTTGCTCTGCATAAATAAGATCTAAATGGAAAGGTCTTCTTTAAAATATATGTTTTTGCCTTGTGTTTTTAAATAATTATTTTTTTTATTCCAGCTTCCTCTCTTTTAACAACCCAAAGTAGAAAACAAAAACTGTTCTACCTAAAAAAAAAAAAAGAAAGAAAAAAAAATCTCACTGTTGTGATTTTAAATCCAGCATATGCTATATTGCATTAGAAAGCTAATGTCTCACCTCACCTTTACACCCCTCACAGGTGAGGGCATTGTAATGATATCCAGATGCTTTGTCTCCACACACCACACACAGTTCCTCCCCTTTGACCCTTCCTGCTTGGGACATATGCCGGGTCCTTTTGCACACAACAGGCACCACAGAAGACACCTCCTCCATCTCAGCATCATAGCTGACTTCCAGGGGTCCTTTCCTCAGTTCATACACCCCTGTGTGTGTGTACCACTCATCTCCATTGTACGGAGGGCAGTAGTTCTGACTGGAATAGTATGATGGGGAAGACACAGTTGGTTCCATGGAGGAGTACTGCATGCTGGGATAGCCAGTGAAGGGTAGGATGTCAGGTTCTTGGAGAAGAGGACTGCCTTGATCTGCCAGAATATCTAACAAAGGAAAAGGTGGAGAACATGAGTTGGAACAAAAGGCAAAACAACAGCTTCAAAACAGAATGAATAGAAGTTTGTATTATATAATCTCTGTGGGGGCTTAAGTCGTTCTTGCAGTTTTTCTTTACATTCACTGCTGAACAAATTTTATACCTTAAAAGCTTCTTAAACATTGTATGTATAGGTTTGTGTGCATGGATTAAGTAACCTTAAAGGGCTAAACAACTCAATGTCTGCTCTTACATAAATGATTAGTTTTAATAATTTAACAAATGTAAACAGCCTGTCCCCTGATCTGGCAAATTAAGCAAAATTTGAAGCACTACATTCAGAAATTTAAGGGAACCTGAGTTTATAGTCAGGGCTGATGTATAGATTATGTGATGATAATGCTTATTTTTTTAAGTAAGGAACGTCTGCTAATTACCTGGTTTGGTTTGACTAATGACCAGGTCCTATGATCATATGTTTTTTTTCCTGGCATACCTTCACCTTATTCATTCTATCCCAAATTGCTATAAAAGTTTTTTTTTTCTTTTTCTGTGTGACATGACTTTACACACAAATCTAATTTTTGATAAAAAGTTTTAAAAAAAAGTAATAGCTCTGTTTTGTAACTGATGTAAAAACTTAAATAAGCCTTAAAAGTTCAGAATCTCATTTTGGTAGGTTTTGTCCACTTAGATACAGTATTTCATGTTATGATCTGTAATAAGAAGAAGTATCAAATAAAAAAAAAAAAAAANAAAAAAAAAAAAAAAAGGTTTATTAACTGAATCAGAACCATGAAGCAACTGTTTTTTGTTTTTTTTGTTTGGTCAGAAACAGTGAAATACCAAAGAGAAAGCTGTTTACGATAATAGTGCTTCCCTAAGCTTGTTAGCCTCAGAACAGATAATGGCTCCACAGTGAACCATAACACACACACAACTACACATACTATAAACCCATAAATGATTAACAACTTGCTTGAGCACACTGACTCTCTTAGAATGACATGTAACTCTATGCCAAGCATGTTGGCTAATTAAACCTGATACAAGAATGTCAAAAGCAAACGTAATGTTTCATTATTGCTGATTAATCCAAACTAATTATGAAATGTTTATCATATGTTATAGGACATTCTCTTCTTATGAATACTTTAAAGACCCTGTGTAGTGTACAGAATCATTCCTCAGTTGTACAGAAATATTCCCAGACATTCATCACTGTCAAAGCAAGCAGACACGCTTCAGGCTAATGTGATAGCTGCAAAGTACAGTATGTAACACTGACCTCTTGAAGACTTGGTCTGGACCATGGCCATCTCTGTGTGAGCTCACACACAGACAACTATTTAGAGACTCTGTGCTGATCCAGATAGTCGCTCTTTGACCTGTATAGTTGTGCCTTCGGTTCTACTTTTACCTCCGAGGTACCATCTTCCCTTTATTTTCTTTCTTTAAAGCTGGAAAAGTGGTCTGAACACTGAGCCTACTTGGCACTTGCTTGAGGAATGGGAGTAAAGGTTGCCATAGCTACTCATTAACCTGACAGTCACATTACTTTACATCATTACAGGTAGCCAGCTTATGATGCATAAAGTCTCAGGTGTGGACAGTGGGACCACCTATTTGCTGCTGTGTGGTGTGTTTGAGTCTATTAGCGCTTAACTTAGTGTATCTTCTGTATACCTATCAGTCACATGACCCTAATCTCAAGTGTCAGAGATATGTGAAGCAGACATACCAAAGAGGTGGGAGCTCTCTGAGATGCAGAATCCATCATTGGGTGGGATTTGCAGTGGTCCCACCACATTGATGTCGGGGCCCATCCACTCATTCATCCAGGAGGATCAACAGGCACCAACTCCGAAAACACTGGTTGGACTCAGTTATAATGAAGTAGTAAATCTGTTCAGTTCTGTAACAAGCATCAAATATTGAATGAATGTTGTGAAACATAAAGAGTCATATGGATGATCATGTATTTGTCAATTTGTCATGTATTTGTCTTGTCAGACCACTACTACTTTAAAGGACTACAGTGGTGGTTTTGCATGTTTGAGCCCAATAATGAAAGAAGTACAGAAGTCACATTACTGCCCTCCATTTTCCAAAATACAAAACCATGTTTTAGCTTTTGTGTTATTTTGCCAAATGCCGTAATCTTTCAAAATCAAATGTTCAGGTAATACACCCACCTTAAAATTCAGTGTTTTGCCTGCTATCATTTACATCTGAATGTAGAAGGCACGGTCATTTTAAATTTCTCTGTAAAAGTTGTCTTCTCATGGGACTGTTTTCCCTGCCAGAGACATACATTTTCCTGAAGCTCTGTGTTGTATTGGTTTAAATAAAAAATAAAATAAAATAACAGCATGTTTCAAGTCTCTGCAAGTCCATTTTTATAGAATACAGGAAACAAAAGGCAGTCTGGCAGGTAGGAAAAACTATTTGAAATTTTACCGCTCTAGTAGTTTTTTTTTTTTGTTGTTTTTTTTGTTTTTTTTTGTTTTTTTAATGGTTGACAGTAATGTGTATGCAGAGTATTTACTGGGGTCAAACATGCAGCACATTAGACTAAGCTAGCAATAGTGCTAGTGTAGCAGAGCAATGAGGTTTGGTTGATCTCCACTGCCGTAGTTTATTTATTTATTATTC
>VXCM01009896.1:0-10985 GCA_014773175.1 Lucifuga dentata | reverse complement strand
ATAGATAGATAGATAGATAGATAGATATGGCAAAGCTTACACACAGACATGTCAATCACTCAAGCAGTTACCAGAAGGCCATCATTTACAAAGCTGCTAACAATCCTCCATAATATACGTGACAAAAATAGGCCTGAAGGAGACAAGAAAGAAAATGATGAGGTCAAAATGGAAACACACAGGAAAGAAAGACACTGAGGAGAGCACGACGAGAAATAATAGTTTGTTTTTTTGTGTTTGTTTTTTCGACTTCAGTTCCTCAAAGCTTGGGGAGATGTGGGTGGAGTGTTCAGTATGCAGCCTGTATCACTTGGGATGCACAAAGGCAAATCCCATTTATATCTATCACATGTATTTTTGCCATCTGCTAAAGAAAACAAATTGAAAGCAATATCCCTTTTAATGCAGTGTGTGATTGGTACTTTTCTGTTATTTTGTGTTAAAGTTGTGCATTCTGTAATGTACTTTTATCTGTATCACCTTCAGCGTGGGGTTGATTGAAATATTTCAGTCCTAGAGAAATGAGTTCTATGTGCTTCATAACTCGATTCAACTGAGTTACATTTCTGTTGTTGTTGCCAACTGTCTCTCAGCACAGATTCATTTAAAATATACTAAGATTCTTTTAAACTTTATTTTTATACAAGTACTTAAAACAGACAATGCTTTTTTTTTTTTTTTAAATTAATCCATCAGTTTTTCCCCTCACAACTTTAGGAACACATAATGACAGGGATGAGTTTACTTTTGGCATCTTCTGAAGACTGACAGCATACAGTCTTAGATCTTGACAGATACATCATTATGCCAATGGTTTATCTGCATGTTTCTGTTGCAACAAGTCAGATAAATACTACCTTGAGTGTGTTTGTTTGTGTGTAACTGTGCATACACTAGAAGTGTTTACCTGCTTGGTAGTGTCATATTGCATTTTGTCCGTTGGTGCCAGCTTGGAGGTAGAGTTTCTGTGTTCTTGGGTCACCTGCATTATCAGGATTCCCTACAAGGCAGAGGACACTGAAATTACAAATTTTATTTAAATCCACTATGACTGCTAATTTTACACAATGGAAAATTAAATCTTCAATGAGTTGCCTTCTGTGTGTCTGTGTGAGTGTGTGTGAAGGTAATTTAAAAAATTGGTGATGTGGTCACTAAGGAAATCCAGGGTGAAGATTATGCTTGATAAATCACAATTTACATAAAAAAAAAAAAACAAACAAAAAAAAAACAAAAAACTAATCTTCTGGTAAATCAATATGTTAGAAACACACATACACACTTACATGCACAGTCATAAGTACTTTAGTACTTTGGACATCAAACAGGATAGTGATAGCAGGATTAGATGTAATAAGCTGATATTGGCATTTTAGGCTTCATTTGTTTCCTCCCACTGTTGATAGTAATTTCACATTTTATAGCTTTGGGTTTACATGCTGAGATTATAAAACACACACACACTTACACTTGACAGGGGCGAACCTGTGGCCACAATATATAAGATAATAAATTACTATCTCGCATGAACTGGGGAGAAGCACTTTGTCCTGAGAAAGAGCCAAGGTAAGATTGTTGGACAAACTTTTCATTTGTCCAACAAACAGTGCTATTAGTATGTAAAAGTATTCGTAGTATATAGTAGGAAAGGTATATAGCATTAGTGTAAGTAGCAGTACATTAATTGGTTGGTAGCATTATCAATAAATTGTAGCTTCTAGATGTTTGTATTGTGGAGCTCTGTTCAAATTACTGTGGACAAGTTTTAGCCAAGTCTGTTAATGATAATGTTGGTAATGTTTGCTTTTTGCTAACAAAAAAAAAAAAANAAAAAAAAAAAAAAGAAAAAAAAAGTAAACAGTAGAAGCAGTGGTGTCAAATTTCATATGAAACATCAGATAACATTTTGAAAATCTTTACCATGTAGATACTTCAACAGTGTAGCCAAAAGGCTTAGTGGTTTGTGTCTGTATGTGCATGTACACCAGAAAGTTAATGTGAGAGAGAGAAGTAAAGTGATGTATATGTAAGCTATTTTTAGACACTAGGTTATCATGCTGGGTTTGAGTTAAAATGGAAGATGAGTGAAGCTAAAGGATTTGTACTGTATGAACATTTGTGTGTCTGTGTCTGTTAGATTGTACATTTGTATTTGCTTTTCAGTGCTTCTGTATATAATGGGCAGCAGAGTGCAAACACATGGGGGCATGCACTCATTTGACTCTCTCTCTCTCTCTCTCTCTCTCTCTCTCTTTGCCCTCGCCTGCTCTTCACAGCACATTAAACAGAATGGTTATAAGCCTTTCATTCACCCAAACAGATGCTTACATACAAAAAACACACAAACACACATATAAATTCACCTTGTTTTTGTTTTTAGGAGTACATCCAACTGAAGCCTAATAGCTTGAGTGATAGGATCGGTACTTATACAAAGACCAGCCATGGCCTGTCAGACATTTTTGGCAACTTCCTGACTCTTTCAATCTCTTTCCTTACTCCTATGTCTGATTTTCTCTCATTTACTTTACGATTTGTTTCCATACCCTATTTCTCTTTCTCTCAACTTCAGAAAACTTTTTTCAGGGTCCAAGGTTATTGCAAGGTAACTATTATGTGCATTGTGTGTGTGTGTGTGTGTGCACATGCGCGCATCTGGTCTGTGCATACAAAATGCTGGGTATTGTGTGTGCGTGCTTTTGTGTTTGTGACTGTGTGTGTGCGTATGCCAGTGGGCTTAATTAAGCAGGAAGTCTTTGAGACCTTGCCTTTAGTGAGCTTGGTGTTGTTAATGGATGTTAATGATGTTGGCCTTTATAACTGTGTGTGTGTGTGTGTGTGTGTGTGTGTGTGTGTGTGTGTGTGTGTGTGTGTNGTGTGTGTGTGTGTGTGTTAGATGGGGAAAAGGAGGTTCTCAGGTTTGGAGGTGGCCCTGATAGTCATGTTCCTATTGATGTCAGTGGCTGCCATCACACTTATAGTTCTCTACGTCACCGGAGAACCTGGGGTCAATACAGAAGGTAGTTGAACACTTTTAGAAATACAATATATATAACCACTGGATAAATAAAATATTTGTATAAAACTCATTCTGGACTAGCTGAGAATCTGGAAGTTGTTGAAAATATGATCTTTGTACATTTACTTGTATATTTTTACTGGCACAAAACTGCTTTATATAATCCAGCACAAGGAATATTAGCTGGTGGCAAACAAGCTAATATTCTCCTTTAAGGGATCCTCTTCTGTCACATATATGGACAAGCCAAAGCTAACTAAAGTTGCAGCAATAGCATCAGTAAATAATTAACCAACAAATAAATAAATATCCAGAGTGTTTAGGAGAATTTTGTGATTGTTGGTTTTGGCAGATGAGTAAAAGAAAGCTGGGACTGGAGTGATGGTTGGTTAAAAGTCCAGTATTTTTGTTTGTGTTTACACAAAAGAAATTCCATTAAAAGATAATTCACTTCCAGGTATGTACTTTATGAGAACAACTGAAAGTTTACATGCTATTGAGCAGGAACTCTGCATCCAAAACATTTCCAGCAACTTGTTGATTTCATAAATACGATCTATTAATTCATACCTTAAAGGACCATACTGGCAATCGTGCATGTTTGAGCCTAATATATTCAATTTTCATACAAGTAACGTTATTGACAATCATTTCCCAAAGCATACTACTGGAANCAACTTGTTGATTTCATAAATACGATCTATTAATTCATACCTTAAAGGACCATACTGGCAATCGTGCATGTTTGAGCCTAATATATTCAATTTTCATACAAGTAACGTTATTGACAATCATTTCCCAAAGCATACTACTGGAACAGTGAATAATGATAATAATAATAATAATAATAATAATAATAATAATAATAATAATAATTATTATTATTATTATTATTATTATTATATCTTCCAGACTGCAATTGTTTTCAGTTCATTCTGGTAAGCTATTAAAATCAACTTGTTAATACTTGAAGAGTTCTTGGGATAGGTAATCCATCATCGTGAACAAGACATGTACTTAGGTTTTTTTTTAGAAGTTACATAATTTTAGTGTTTAAGTGCAATAAAAAGTGCGGAGTGAATATATGTCTCCACTGGGAATATAGTCCCAAAAGAAGACCTGCATTTATTGAAAAATTTAAATGACTGTGACTTTGTAAGGCAGCGTAACTATTAGCAGGCGAAAGATCAATTTTTAAGGTGGGTGTATCGCTTGAATATTTGATTTTGAAAGATTAAGAGATTTTGCAAAATATCAGAAAAGTTGAAATATGGTTTTATCTTTCGGAAAATGTCAGTAATGTAACATATATGAAAATTGAATATATTAGGCTCAAACATGCACAATTGCTGGTATGGTCCTTTAATGGGCTTACCTAACTGTTCACCCTGGGACGTTAGATTTTTGAAATGCAGCTTTAATTTGAGACTACAGCTCATTAAAATATACCATCACCACATATTGTCACATAGGATTCATCAGAAACACACAACAATGACATTGGGTTAGTTTGAGCATTTTGTTGTTGATGAACAGATTGAATATTGATTAATCCTAGAAATATTCCTGGATTTGCTTTGTATTTTTGCTTTAGTACTGTATTAAAATAAGCATGTCATATTTTGGCAGATCCCAAAGAAGTATTTGTTCCACAGTGTCCCAGTATACCTCTGGCTGAAAGAGTAGACTGTTTCCCTGATGCTGGAGCCTCAAAGGTAGGGCTGATAACCAAATCCAAGAAGCCCCATTGACTGTAACGTGCTAAAGCTTTTAGTAAATTGTGTTTGAGAAAATGAGAAGGAGCCAGAGATTCCTCAAAGACTGACTTTCAGTGCATTTGTTAAGTGTTGATGATAATAATTATTACAAATTATTACAACTGTTAATGGCTAAAATCATATTTCATGATGGTGATTATGATGACAATGTTGGTTGTTGTAGCTGCATTGACATCAATGGCAATGTAGATGATGATTCTGATATAACAACACCTGCCCACCTCACTTCTACAGCTACAATGTCAGCAGCGTGGATGCTGCTGGAGCCCACTGGATGAGAGAAATGTTCCCTGGTGCTTCTTCCCAACCAACCATGGATACATAATGGAGTCAGTAGAACAACCAAACCCTTACGGTATATCTTTCTCTTGCCTCTATCGGTCTATCTGTCTTGCTTTCTTGCTGCACTTATGCCATCACTTTTGTGTTACCCTGATTCAGCCTAAGGCAAGCTTGCCTGTGAAATATGACATGGATGGTGTATCAGAAAACATGATTGACTTTATAACATACTTGCTGTTCTATTTTCTGCTTGAATACATTACTTAGGTGAAATCACTTATTATGTAAAGCAAGAAGAGAAATGTTTCAGTGTTGTCTTCACTACAACATTTTTGGTCACACTGTTAAAGTCATATTGTTGGAAAAAAAATTATGAAGCTTATTTTTTTGTGGCAGGAGTGGTTAAATTGATAAATGGGAAATGCTTAGACTGAGAGGAACATTATCAAAACAACCATTTGTCTTGGCCTACCCGAGAGAGGCTTGATGTTACTCAGCAGAGACCTTTGCCAACACATTCAAAGAAAGCGTTCCTTTTCACATAAGATACATTTTATTCAAATGTCTGAAATGTGATTTGGGCACCAGGGAATTCAAGGCCACCATGTAAATTCCCCAATTTTTATCTCAGAGACAACTAAGGACTTTGGCTCCATAATTATACTGCAGTGCAGGGATTGGCACACATGTTGTCCTGTGCAAGTTAAAAAAAATTACCTTAAATTTACCTACTGGGTCTCACTGCTGTTCTGGGAAGAAGTGCATTCACATATCATAGTTAGTAGCTCAAATGTAACATCATGCATACAATGATGCTACGTTTCCAATCCAAATACAAATTATTCTATGTGCCTGGTGCAACCTTGTGCATGTGTAAATGGACATGTGCACTTTTGCTAAAATGTCAAAGATTATAAATCATCTCTATAATTTACCTTTTGTGACCTTTTTTCTCTGTTTGCCACGTTTGAATTACAGAAATGAATGGCCAGCTGAAAAGAATGGCCTCTCCTTCTTTATTTGGAGCGGACATAGAAGAACTGTCATTTCACGCACACATGCAGTCAGACAATCGACTCCGCTTTAAGGTACACACATCCCTTTGTCCATCTGTCTGTCCCTTACTCACACACACACACTTCAACTAACACTGAGTTTCATCAAAACACTAAAGCACAAATGTTTTAAAAGAGAGGAGAAAAAACAACAAAATGCACACATGAAGGAGACATATGAGGTCACACACATGAAGTCCCTGTTTGGTTCCATCCTGTCCTCAGATCACAGATGCGCACAAGCAGAGGTTTGAGGTCCCCCATAAGGACATCAGCATCCCAAACACTCATCCTTCCAGTCCTATCAGCAGCATACTACAGATCACACACAAACCCTTTGGTCTCGCTGCGCTCAGGAAGGAGAACAACAAAATCCTGTGAGTACCCAGTGTGTCTTTGTACTCTGTGTGTGTGAGACAGTGTGGGTGTTGTAAAAGGTTGAGGGCAGGACAAATTATTAGAAACATAATAAACCCTTTGTTTAACATGACAGTAGAGGACATAAAGAACAAACTATGTATAGTGTCTACATTTGGCAAAATATCATGTGCATTTACCTTAGGCATAAGGTATCCTTACTATCATAATTCCCCAATTAAGATTAAAAAATGCGGTTTACACATGGATTTTTCAAACATTTTGGTTATGTGCGGTTTATACGAGTGTGGGTTATACTCACATTTGTTTTCAAAATACGTGATGTGGCCCGTTTGTTCTTTTTCGGACCAATAATCGCCATGTACAGTAACTTCTCATGCCCAATCAAATAAAACCTTTTTGAGTACATTTTGGGTGGGTCACTTACTTCAGCGTACTTGTCCAAGTGACACGTTCCAATACAACATGGACAGGAAAATCTGGGGAAGAAGTGCCAGTCTTTTACCACTGGATTCAAGCTCCAAGTCATCAAAACTGTAAACTAAAGCTCATGTGTGATGTGAGTGGGAAATGTGAATAATGGAGGACATACACACATAAATGAAATCAGGAAAAATGTGCCGTGTCACTTTTGCTGTGGTTTGCAAATGGATCCTGACAGCGTGGGGCAAAGTGTCAAAGGACGCTATCATCGACAGTTTTAAGAAAACGCTATTCCTGGCAGCTTAGTCTATGCAAGAAGCTTTGAGCAGCAGTAAAGAAGAAAATGATGTTGCCTCTGGTGATGAAGAGTGCCCACGGAAGAAGAGCACAAGGAATTGTTACAGCTCTTCCATTCTGACAATGAACAGTCGGGTTTTGATGGTTTTCGGAGAGTGACTTTTCGCAACATGTCAGACTCTACAGTAGAAATGTGTGTTTGTCTATTTCTTACATGATTTCGACTGAGTTATGTAATTCTACATTCCCTTCTTGTCCAACCACTGTAAACGTAGAATTACAAAACAAAAAAAAAAAGATACAGCTCCTTTTGTCTTTATTTTCATGCAGGTTATACATGGGTGTGGTTTACACACAGGTTTGTATCTCAAAAAAATTTTCTTGGATGCAGATAATACACAATGTGTGTTATAATTGGGGAATTACGGTATATAATTTGGACTACTGTATATGGTATATGCAGCATACACCATGGCTGTGCCTTTGGTGAGCCCCATCTCATAATGTAAAATAATTTTTAAAAATTCTTAATCTGTCCCTAATCTGGCTCAACATCAAAATGTTATAGGTTCTTCCTTTATATCAAGTTTTGTGAGAACTGGTTAATAACTTTTCCTGCTAACAAACAAACAAACCAGCCTCACTGGCAGCAGTAAAACTGATTTATGTCTCACCTCTTGCTTGTCTCTGAATATTTTTTTTTTTCCCACAAGTTTTTTACAGTCAATTTATATAACTGAGAAATGCTAGTGCCACAGTTGTGATGATTTATTGTACCTTGATGTAAATGTCAGAAATCCATGTGGCTGACAATTTGATCTCACTGTGAATATACTTTATTCCCACATAATGTCACATGCCACCATCACATGTTCTATGGCTTGTTACCACAGCAACACATAATGAAGCCTGTGCCAGTCAAGGCAGACTCAATGAGCTCTAAGCATTGCACACCACATCACACTGCAGTGATCAATTACCCTTCCAAGCCGTGTACCACCCACGCCACACTTCCTATTAAAAACCATCAGGCATTAAACCATTATTATCATTAACATTACATAACATATGGCACAATATGACATGTAAAGCTTCTGAGGACACTATAACAAGTGTTGCCATCTTAGTGGATTTGTCACTAGATCTAGTAACTTTTAAGACTCCTTTAGTGATTTTTGTTTTCCAAAAAAAGCAAGCAACAAATCTAGCAACTTTTTGGGGTAGACATCAATGACTTTCACGAGAAGAGAGTTGCCAAACTTGCTTCGAAAGACTGTCCCTCATGACTGTGGCTCTCCATGGCTGCATACAGTGCATTCTGCAAGTGTGTATGAGTGTGTGCGGGCAGGCACGTTCAGTCCTCTCTCTCTCTCTCTCTCTCTCTCTCTCTCCCTCTCTTTAGTTGATGCAGACAAATGAGTTTAGAGCAGAGGTAAAGTGAGAGAGCTACAGGAGAGGAGAGATAGAGATTCATGTATGTATAGTTTTTTTTTTTTTTAATTTTGACCCATGGTATCAGACGTTATTTTTTCAGTTATTCAAAACTATATCGATATCATTACAGTAATTTTTTAAAATTTATTTTGCATGTGGAATTGTTTCAATTCAATGTCAATATTTAAAAAAAAAAAAATTCTAAGAAACAGATATGTGATATGCTCAAGATAGGGAACAATATAACCAGAAATAGAAACATTTTGAGGCAACTTGGCAAGGCATGAAAGAAAAATGATATGCAAGTCACTGCATAATGGTGCCAAACATGTAAATTAGCTAATGATGTCATCTAGAGACTTCTGGATCAAGTGTTGGCAACTTTCCACAGAAAAGAGTTGGCAACACTGACTATATCCCTTTGCTATAACTACTAGAATACGATGAGCAGAGGTAAATACCAAAATACCACCACCAATATATATATGTGTGTGTATATATATATATATATATACATTGTATATATGTATATATATCTATACATATATAGATATATATATATATAGAGAGAGAGAGAGAGAGAGAGAGATATTGATATTGCTATGTGCTGTTGTTCTATATCTGTACGAACAGTCACGTGCATTTATGGCACGTGACTGTTCCATTCTCCATTTTATTTTATTATGTTCCATTCTCCATTTCATTTTATTAAAGTTAAAACAGCTACTTTTCTGATCATTATTATTTTACCTTTTAAAATTACACATCTAGTACAAATACATTTTGAAAACGTGTACTAAATATGGCCCAAAGATCCAATGACAGCAAAACAACTGACATACAGTGGGATCCAAAAGTTTGGGACCACCGTGCAAATGTTTCTATTTATCTTTTTGAATTTAATACAAGATTTTTCATTTCAAATGATATCATCTTAACAATCTGAGTGAAAAGTTGAATCTTTGAAAAAGTGTACCTGAATTTCAGAATATCTTAGTATTTGGTATGCCCCCCTTTTGCTTTAATGACAGCATGCACTCCACAAGTTTGTACAAAACCTGACGACCCAAGTTATCCCAGCATGATTTGACAATGTTCCAAAGAGCTTCTTGTGATGTCAGACTTTCTGNGACCCAAGTTATCCCAGCATGATTTGACAATGTTCCAAAGAGCTTCTTGTGATGTCAGACTTTCTGAGTATTTCAAGATTAACATGGAAAACATCATCAAGGATTTTCAATGTGGTCTCAGAATTTTGGACCCCACTGTACATAGGCAGATGAACAAAGGTGACATTTGATTTTAGTCTTTTGCCTTTCATTTAAAAAAATCGTTGTTTCAGAATGATGTGAAGTATCTTCAATATCCTTGGGTTTCACACTTAAAGAAAACATATTATTATGAAAGGTTCTTTGCTTGTTCACTCTCTCACACACTCTTCATTCATGGCTGCACACTTAAAGCTGGAGTGCGAGTCACACGACAACCTTTGACGTATTTCAGGAACGCCATAACATCACTCAGCCTTATTGTGACCTTTTGTTTTGTAGCGCAACATTAGCATCTGTTGTCTTTCTCAATACCACGAATGTCCTTCAACCAGCAGGCATGAGTGCTTTGAAGATTAGTAGTTAAACATTAGTAAGTATTCACTAATCAGAATACAATAACTATTTATTGGACTTTTGTTTTGTTTCCATAATCCTGCCTTTTAAGGCCAATCATTACATAAATTAACATTGTCACTTAGTGTACATTGATTTCAGGCAAGAGAGAATTATGAGCCTTTTTAGTAAATCGAATGGCAAAATTTGACCAAGTATCCAGTTCAATTCCCAGGAATATTACTATTTTGAGTTGGGCAGCCACAGTGCAGCTCCCAGGTATAAATTCATTTCTCAGTTCTCAAGTGCATGGAAAATGGTTCCTACCAATTTCAGAAATATCCAGAATGTACAAATTTGACACATGTAGGACCAAAAAACTATTTTGGTATGAGGCAACAGCTACTGTGTAAAAGACGATGAACTTTTTTTTTTTTTAATATTAAAGAGTCATGTAATATCTGGAAGTAAGTCTTGTGAGCCTGGCCTGACTCCAGCATTATAGCTGACTGTAGTCATATTACTTGTTATCAGGAGCAATATTGCAATTACTGTTTACTGTTTTATAACTTGGATAATATTATAATAACCACATTACCAGGAACCATAAAGTAATGTGAAAATGTTTATTTATTTGCCTATAATCACCATGTTTTATCATGGTGTAGATGGAAAGAGAAATGGAGTAGGAGTTATCTTGAAGGAGGAGTTTGTT
>VXCM01009895.1:0-25674 GCA_014773175.1 Lucifuga dentata | reverse complement strand
GTCATTTATTGAAGGAAAAAACCTCCAACACCTTTATCACCAGGTGAAAAAGTAATAACCCCCTAAACGTAATAACTGGTTGTGTCACATTTAGCAGAATAACGGTAACAAACTCTTCTGATAACTGGTGATAAAATCTTTCTCATCATGTGGAGGAATTCAGTTCCTCTCTTCTTTGCTGCTTTAATTCAGACACACTGGAGGTTTTTCCAGCATTAATGGCCCATTTAAGGTCCTGCAGCATCTCAATGGGCTGCAAGTCAGGACTTGGACTAGAATTCCAAAGCCTTCATGTAGTCTTTGTGACTTGGTCTTTGCTTTGGATCGTCGTCTTGCTGCAGAAGTTTCACATCAAGACTGATGACGGATTTTCTCCTTCAGGATTTTCAGGCAGAAACAGAATTCATGTTCCATCAATTATGGCTGAAGCAGCAAAGCAACCCCCTACCATCACGCTACCACCTCCATGTCTGACTGTTGATACGATGATCTTAACCCCACCATCATGCTACCACATCCATGTATGACTGTTGCTATGACGATCTTATTGTGGAACACTGCGTTAGCTTTATACCAGATGGAATGAGTCCACGTCTTCCAGAAAGTTCCACTTTCCACTCATCATCCACAGAACATGACCCCAGAAGGCCTGAGGGTCATCAGTTGTTTTTTGGTAAATGTGAGTCAAATCTTTATGTTCCTCTTGGTTCGTCATGGTTTTCACCTCGCAGCTCTCCACAGAGTCATTTTAGCCCCACCTCTTTCTTTAGCCCTGCCTCTTTCTGATGGTGGACTCATGAATGCTGACTTTATCTGTGGAGTCCTGCAGCTCCTTAGATGTTCCTCTGGGTTCTTTGTGACTTCCTGGATGAGTCATCGATGCTCTTGGAGAAGTTTTGGTCGTTGGGCCTCCTGGGAAGATTCATGACTGTTCCGTGTTTTCTCCATGTGGACATAGCGACTCTCGCTGTGGTTTGCTGGAGTCCCAGAGCCTCAGAAATTTCAGACTGATAGATTTCAGTAACTGTCTCATTTCTTCTGGAGCTTCTTTGACCTGGGCATCGTGTGGAACTTGTTGAGACCTTTTAGCTGCTTCACATTGCTGCAAAGCTTCTATTTAATGATGTTTAGATTCAACAGGCTGCAGGAATCAAACCTTCAATTATCTATTAGATAGTCTACTAAATTTGGTTACTTGTTGATTGAGTAACTAAGGGGGAAATTACTTTTTCAAACAGTGATTTCCTTCAATAAATGAAATTATCATATAAAAACTGTACTTAGTGTTTACTCAGACTGTTTTTGTCTTACATTAAATACTGTAAATTTATTTTTACTGTTGATTTGAAAATGTAATAACAGCTCATCCTACAGTACCTGATTTTACTGACTCCAAGTATCCAAATACTGATTCATCTCTAAGTACTAATATTATAAAAACCATTTAGTTGATTGATTTGAGAAAAAAGACATATATTACCAGCCAATGACTTTATTACCCATCATCCCTTTCATCAGGACAACTTACATTCCCATCGTTCCTCATCATGGTCTTCAGAGACTGAGCAGCATCCTGAGAGAGAGAGAGAGAGAGAGACAGAGAGAGAGAGAGAGAGAGAGAGTGAGACAGAGAGAGACAGAAAGCTTTCAGACTCTGAGACATTTTCTCAGAGTTCATTCTGTGTCTTTTAATCATACGTGACCAAACGTACCCTGTTGTTCTGCATCCTCATGTCACAGGCCTGCTGCCGTGCATTGTGGACAGGTTGAGGTCGGCCTCTTCCATCCAGAGCCTGAGGGGCAAACTGGCCTGAGGTTAGGTATGTGGGGCGTTGATGCTCCACCTAGAAATTGTTAGAGAGTAAATGTGAATAATCAATGTATGGATATTAACAATCTGAACCCAACAATCCAGCCAAAATCTCTCCTGAGTATCAAGCTCCGCCCCCTGTAGACAGAAAACGGATTCAGGGCGTTGTTGGGTTCACACTCAGCTTCTGGATCATCAGCGTGGTTTCACACATAAGTGCTTTAAACCAGCTTCAGCTTGTCTGGTCAAGTGTAAACACAGCAATCACTCAGGTGTGGAGCAAAAGGACCACGCCCACATCCTGTTGTGTGAGGAAGTGCAACGATCTGAACACTAGATCTGAAGAGGATGATGTATTGATCTATTGATGCTGTAGAAGCAGGGAGGGTCAGATGGTGGTTAACTGTAAGTAAAGCCACCAAACAGATGCTGTGTAAAGGTGGGAACATGTCAAGCTTCGCGTGTTCACATGAACATGTTGAAAATTAGCATGAAGAAAAAAGTAAACATCAGTATCATCATTCAACCTTCTGCTTCACTCACTTTCAGTCTCTTTCTTTTGTCTTTCATTCGTCTTTTGAAGTTTTCCTAAAAGAAAGAAAATCAAAGCATTAAAAACAAAGATTTCCTGTCAGAAAATGCTTGGATTAATGTTTTAAAAATGTCTATTTCTTAAACTAAAAGTGTTTGACTTGAAAAACCAAAAGTTTTACAATCTTTGCAGGACATTTTAGAAATCTCACGTCATCTTCTTTGCGTTTTTTGAAGATGTTGTCCTCGGCCACGCCCACTGCTTGCATGATCATTTCAACTCTCTCCAGGTTGACGAATCCATTCTGGGTCAAGTAGCCCTGCAGAGGCACCAAAAGATTTAAAACACACAGTAGGTATGTTCTGAGGAAGTATCTCATCTGGTATGCATCTCATTTGGAGCTAATCCTTCAGGAATAATTTGCCACAGTAATAGACTTTCAGTAAATTTCAGAATGATCTATGGTTAATGGTTAATACCAGTACTATACTGGAAGCTGACCTTTATGTTGTACTGGAGTTAATAATAGCTAACAAAGCTACCAGGAGATAATGTCTATGCGCTCCGAAAGTTGCAGTGTCTCTTTCATTTCACCAGTTATTTCCTGATGCTTGAAAACATGCAGTGAGGACGGGCTGTTTGTGCTGCTGCAGGTAGAAGCTGCAGAAGATGTCTCTCTTTTCTGCTTAATGTGTTCACGCTGGGTGAATGCGCTCAGGTTAATGTGTTCACATTGGGTGAATGTTCTCGGGTCCAAGAAACGTTTCACAGTGAATTCAATTAGGCTAATTAAATGAGTTGATATGAACTGTCTCCCGAGACAGATGGAAGACAAAAATGACGAAAGAAAGTTATAGACTGTGCAGGACCCCCCCACTCTCTCTCTCCCTCCCCCCTTCAGCTGCTTGATATGCAAAAACGTTTAGTGGAGAACCAACTGCATGTTTTATAATAAAGGGTTGTCGTGCTGCGTTGGTCATTCAGTCTTCGTCCTTTACTGTTTTTTTTCAGAATGTAAACCTTAATCATCTACAGATGAATTTTCTCATGTTAATCCAGTTTTTGTAGTCAGGAGCTTTCACCTCACTTCAGAGGCAATAATTACTAAAATATTAAAAATGCGGCTTCGTTATGTTTTGAACAGAGGCTGAGCTCTGAGTACATGCTTCATGGATAAATCTTAACGATAATCTGAACTGTAAAGGCAGAAATCTCTGGTCACCAACATCTCTAGAACCCATCATGTATGAAGTTGAAATTCAGCAGGTTTATTACTCAGGACCCAGGGATGTGCAGCGTCACGTGTGAAGTTGTTTGGATGAGTGGTTCTCGAACTGAGCTCTAGTGGTAAAAAGTAGTCCAGGCGGCAGGATATGCTCCGGGCGTGGCAGCATTGGGTCCATGGGCGCTTATGGACAGCTGCGGCGCATACCATAAAGTCCGTCCCGGTCTGAACACTAATGTTTTCAACTCAAATCTCAAATTAATGTTGTGATCTAATTCTATCTAGCAAAGACTATTTAAATATGTGAATACAGTAAACACTTTGAGCCTAAAGCTCTTTGTATGAGTGTGTATGAGACAGAAAAACATGGAGAAAACAGCAGACTGAGCATGTTGTGTCCCGACCAACATCAAAACCAAACGCTCTCTGAATTCTGTGATGTTTAAATTATAATTATTTACTGCTACAAATTCGCTGCTTAATCTCGTGTTCAAAAACAACTGCGAGAACAGCAAGACGACGCAGTGAAACGGCGTCTGGATCAGCAGGTTTTCAGGGCGCCCAGAGCCCCGCCAGGCCGGGTCCACCTCAGCGCTCACATTCACCGTGCCATGGGGTTTGGCTCTGCAACCTCTGACTCGCACGGTGTTAATACCGGCAGCGAGTTAATACCCGGCAGCACGTTACTGCCGGCAGCGCGTTAATACCGGCAGTGCGTTGCCGACAGCGCGTTAATAGCGGCAGCGCGTTAATACTGGCAGCGCATTAATACCGGCAGCCTGTTAATACTGGCAGCGCATTATTGCCGACAGCACGTTAATACCAGCAGCGCTTTAATACCCGGCAGCGCGTTACTACTGGCAGCGCATTACTACCTGCAGCGTGTTAATACCGGCAGCACATTACTACCTGCAGCGCGTTAATACCGGCAGCGCGTTACTACCTGCAGTGCGTTCATACCAGCAGCATTGAATGTGGAGGGTATTGGATGTAGGCTGGGGTCCCTGCGTCCTTATGGCCTTGTGGCCCATGCTTGGTGCCCTTGGGGCGCCTGGGGCACCGTGGACTGGTGTGATGCCGGACATCTCTATGGGGCTCTGGGAATGTCCCTGGGGGGGCAGCTTGCTGATGGGGATGGGTGTCGCGGGTGTGCTGGGGTGTGCTGTTCCGCTCTCAGTTGCGTGGCCTCCTCACATTGGGCTTGGGCGTGTGGGGGGTCCGGGTGTGGACGGGGTGGCTGGGGGTTGTTGGCTGTGTGGGGNCCGTATGTGTGTCTGGCTTCGGGTGTCTGGGTTCCGGCCCTCACCTGGACGCCGGGTCTCGCCCTCACCAGCTTGGTGGGTCATGCTCATGTGCGGGGCATGGGTGTGTTGACCCTTGGTCCCTCATGCCCTGCTGCTGGCATTCTACCCCTGTGGTGTTGTGGCCCATGTGGTGTGGNTTAGCCCTCCTTGACAGAAATTGTTTGTTAGTTTTAAATAAAGTGTAATAGGTTGGTCAAGGAGGGCCGGTGAAGGTCACACATACACACATTCACCTACGCACTATATACAGTATTATCTGTCTGTTGCTAGATTAAATTGCATATATATAAAAATTGGTTGTGCCAATCTTGGTATACACCACAAGTATATATGCAGACAGAAAAAAAAAAAGAAAAAAAAAATACCAGCAGCACGTTAATACCGACAGCGCGTTACTACCTGCAGTGCGTTAATACCGGCAGCACGTTAATACCTGCAGCGCATTACTACCGGCAGCACGTTAATACCGGCAGCACGTTAATACCGGCAGCACGTTAATACCGGCAGTGCATTAATACCTGCCGCGCATTACTACCGGCAGCACGTTAATACCAGGTTTAGGACTGGAAGGTACTTACTCCTGTTTTGTGCACCACATCTTTGTAGATGCTGACCAGTCGGTCGATGGCGCCCTCTCTGGAAAGGAAGCATAGAACGCCAACTCAGTCAGCGGACAAAAAAACAAAAACAAAAAATAAAGCACAAAAAAAAAAAANAAAAAAAAAAAAAACAGACGACGTGCTGCTTAATGCACAAACTGTGAGCGACACTTAGAGCCATTTAAGTCTTTGTGAAACACGACAGCACGAGTGTGAGCGTTGTAACATTCATGCTGTCACTTCCTGTTTTTATCACTAATAACAGCCTTTTAGAGTCTTTAGTAACACAATGACATTAACATGAAACAGGTGTTTAGAGTGGAGCCTTAAAGAAACAGTCGCTAAACAGCCTGTTTTCACCAGGTGCGCACACTGGTGCTGCAGACACTGATGAAAACAACAGAAGGATAAATACTAAGAATGTGGAAACTGGTGAAATCCCTTCTGAGTCCTGTTTTGTTTGAGTTTCTGCAATCACATGAAGCTTACCTGATTTCTAAAGACGGTAAGTGTGGCAGGAAGTCATTTCCAACAAAGAAACACATGAAGACCCAGTCGTCCACGCTCCTCTCAAAGTCAAAGGGAAACGGCAGACTGGCCATGGTCAGCTCTCTGGACAGATACTGCAAACCACACAGAGCGTCAGCGTTCACTTCCTGTCCACGCTCACTCGGATATAATTAGCTCAGAAAGTACCAACAGTTATACCAGAACTTCATGAAAAGCAGGTCATGTTATATTAAAACTGTCATAATGAAGAAATCAGAAGAGTTTTATGGAAATTCTTTTTAGCTCAATATTTCTGGTCATTTAAAAGTATTGCAAAGTTTTTTGTGTTTAACCGAAATATTGAACAAATAATTGAGAATTAAATAAACAACAGCATAAAACTATTATAACTATTACTTAAAAATATAACTTTGGGGAAATGTGCTGCATCATTAGCAGCATTTTCTCTTCAGAGGAAGTCAGCGAGGCGTTCTCCTCGCTTACCTTAACTAAAAAATCTGCAAACATGTTGACTGAGAAATAAAACCAAAGAGAAAATCTATATTTTTCAATCAATTAGACATGAATTACACAGACGTTCTGGCAAACAGTGAGCTGACTGTGGTTTGACCAATCAGGACATGACGTACCTCCCGCAGAACACTGATTCTGATGAATATGAACTCCTGCTCGGAGACCGGAACCGTGTCCGCAAACTCATCGTGCTAAAAGGAAGAAACGCAAATTAGAGACAGACTGATTCAACGTTTTACAGCAAAGAATCATCATAGAGAAAGACGTAGGTTTCCGCCACTTCACTGACTGGCCAGGTGAGCTGAAGTGTGGATGTAACTCTTTTTTCTTTACGTCACTGTGTCCACAGAGAGAATAGAAAGTGAAACTGTGCCCCATTATCCCCGTTTATAATCGTGTGGAGACACAAAAACACATTTCCTGTTAATAATCCCTCTCCCTCTACAAAAGTAATCACATTGAGATTACAAAGACACACACACCCCTCTTTCTATAATAGCAGCTTTTTTCCCCATTTTGAAAAGTATAAACATGGTGGATAGATGGCGAGGTTAGAGGGGCGGGGCCAGTTGTGGCGTGTTGTGGTGTTGAAAGCGCTAAATGCACAACAGGAAGTACCTGTCCCTGTTTGTCCCTGGCCATCCCCTGGCAGTCTTTGATTTCGTGTCCCATCTGTCCGCACAGCGCGCAGGGTCTGGGTTTGTTGGGTTTGAACTCCTCTCTGATGATGGTGAAGTTCGGCTCATGAGTGGCCAGGCCCAGCATGATCAGGTCCGCTACAGGACCATTCAACAGTTTATAAAAAAAAAAAAAAACGGACCGTTCAACAGTTTATTAAAAAAAACAAAAAAAAGGACCATCCAAAAGTTTATTTAAAAAAAAACTTCATAAGGCTGATGGAGGAAAAATATCTTAGAGCTTTTTGTGATCCTGCATGTTGGTTTTAAACGTGCAGGATCACATTGAGGTTTATCTTTACTAAAGCTGCAGGATCAGCAGCTCTTTGATGTTAAAGGAAAACGCTGCTGACATTTTATCTTTTTCTTAAACTCAACAAAACCACGTAAGAGACAATATTAGTCCATCTGACATTATTTTTGGGTCTGACGGATCCTGGCTGCTGCATTCAGTAAAAAACCCGTTTGGTCGTCCATAAATAAACAAATAAATATGATGTAATGTATAATGTATAATTGGTACCATAAATAAACAAATAAATATGATGTAATGTATAATATAATTGGTACCATAAATAAATATGATTTGTTTATTAGTTGATTGTTTTGAACGTGACACCTACCGTCGGCTCCGCACAGGCAGTGGTGTGTGTTGGGATCATGATGGGGTTGAGCTGTGGAAGTAAAAAAAACACACACACACACGGGTTTGAATGGAGGATCAGGTCGGTATCAGGTCAGCTCCTGGCGTGTCCGTGGCGTGTACCTCTCTGCCTCCTGATGAAGTCCATGATCTTGTGTTCACCTTCACCAGGAACACTGGCATCCGACAAGATGACCTGCAGCCGCAAACACACACTGCACGTTTCTACACGTTTCATATGAACACACAATGTGCAACACGTGACCCGTGTGTTCAGACTCACCATGATGTTCCTCCATCCCGGGTCGTGACTCAGCCTGTCTGCTATGTAGTATCGAAGACAGTGTGCCAGGTTCTCCATGAACTCTGTCCCCTGGAGATAAAAAAAATGCCATATAGCAGCACATACATCAATCAATCAATCAATCAATGATTGATTGATTGACTGACTGATGTAGCAGCACATACAGCTCATTGCTTCACACTGAAAAAAATAAATGAAGATGCATCTCTGCTGAGTTTCTGACTTACAGGAGTGATGCAGTTGCTGTCGAATCGCTCTTTGACCTCCTCAGGCGGCAGAAAACCTCCTGAAACAAAGACACACAGAGAAACTACAGCCTAGAACACAGACAGGAAACGCTCCGACAGGAAACCAATAAAAACACATTTTATAACACGAACATGCCGTGGCACAAAGCACCACGCTGGGACTCAAGCAGCACCGGGCCGGTCGTCAAGCTGGACGGTCGTTGCTCCAGATGTTGGAAAAGTTTGTTCGACCATCCAGTGAATCCGTCCGTGTTTCTGACACGCAGCATCAGAACGTTTCCTTTTCCAGACAATTAAACCGCTCATTTAAAGATCATCGTTTTACTTCCATTTTCAAACTTTTGCAATGTTTTAATGTACAAGTGGATCAACTTCTCTTGGTCCGAATGTTTCCTGCCTGAACGATTCCCGCCATAGCGTTTCCAGTCTGAACGTTTCCTGTCTTCTTCTTCATACAAACCCAAAGTCACAAATATTAAAGAATCCCAAAACAATATGTAGATTGTAATGAGACCAATTAAGTCTGATTTAATTAGTATTAAATGTATTTAGCCGACTGACCCATGATGTCACATGAAGTTTGTAATGTTAAAGTACATAAATCTTCCCTGATCATACGTGTTTCTGCGTGTTGTGGTGATTTGAAACGACATGTACCTTTCTGCATGATCTCCTCCCTCATTCGTCGTTTCTCCTCAGCCAGTTCCACGCCTTCTTTGGAGGCACGAAAACGCCGTGAGCGCTGCTGGTTCATTTTGGCCCGTGGCGCCTGTTCAGAGGTAAAGGAGACTCATTTCCTCCATCCTCACATGAGCAAGGAAACTTCACAACACGGAGTTTCACTGTCACTGTCAGGTCTGAATATCTGTGACTTATGTTTTATGCCTCTCTGAAGGCAAACAATAAAAAGAGAATGATAACAGACGTGACGATATGGACACGTTAAAGCTGGCGCTGAGTTTCATGGGAAGATGATTTCTCAGACTTCCTGCTTGTTTTTGTGCTCATCATACTGAATCATGTTTATCATCAGTTGAATGATGCTGACATTTTCTGAATGTTTAAATTGGAAATGACCCTTTTTTATGAAAATGGGACTGAGAAAATAAAAAACATATGAAGTTTTTGCCATGTTTTCATCAGATCATCATTATGACTGTTAAACTAATTTACCCCAAAAATGAATCTGACCTGATTTTAAAGCCCTGATGAAGACGACAGCTGAGAACTTTAAGAAAGAAGAGCCGAGAGCTGACTTTTTAAAAATTTTATTACACAATATACACTAACAACAGTTTTGGAAATTGAAATAGCTAAAGTTTAGTAAGCATTAGGTTTGGTTATTTTTAGTGTGACGTCACTCACCACTCCATCGATGGCCATGTAGAGAACTCGCCTGGGCCGCACGATGTTAAACAGACGATCGATGTACTCGAAAATAGCAACCATCATCTCATCTTCGTTTTTGGGAGCAGGTCTGCAGACACAAAGTTCACGTTCAGAGAGTCACTGAATGTTCATATTGTGAGTTTAAAGGTGGACTTGTGTTACCTGGGGACTTCCTGTGAGTTTGCTGAGAGACAGAAAATACTGAAAAAAACAATCTGTTCCAAAACACGTTGTTTGGTCTCAAGTCTTTTGTTTAATTGTTGACAACTCGTCATCTGTCATCTGCTCTTTGTTTTCTGCATCTCAGTTGCTGAGAAAAGTTCATAGTTTTCAACCAAAATGTTTAAAACTCATTTTGAAATAGAGGAAAAGCAAAGAATAAGGAAAAACTTGAGCTGAAGTGACTCACAGGGACGAATGTTTTCAGAGGTTTTATCACGTTGAAGGAAATCTGAGGTGACATTTTTATTTTACAACTTACAAACATACATTTGTTCTGCACCAAACTGCATTAATTTTTTTTTTTTTAAAGTCACTTTAGCATCACCTTTGTTTCAATCAGTAGAATTTAACTGTTTTTCATACCATTTATGTCGCAGCTATAAAAAATCAAAATTACTATTATGGTTGTTTGGTTTAATCTTTCCCTTATTTATCTCCTGGACTTATTTTTCTCTCAGTCTTCAAGACTTCAGTTTAAAGAGACTTCAAATTAAACCGCTCTAGAGTTAATATTAGCTTAAATTATGATTTAATAATAATAAACTTTATTTGTATAGCACCTTTCACACACAACATGTAGCTCTAAGTGCTTTACATTAAGAAAATAATTTTTTTTAAAAAGGGAACACAAATTACAAAGTACACGTAGAATTTAATCCAGAGTTAAAACAAAGCATAGTTGGTGCTGCCCAACTTTTCTGAATTGAAATGAAATTACAAATAATCGTTAGAAACAAAGTAAGGTCTGTAACTTCGCCATGATAAAACATGAATTATTAAACAAAAATATTAAATACAGAAGAGAGAAATATGATGCTGTCCTGAGCAGAAACAGTTCTCATCACCATAAAAGAGAAAGAGAAGCTTGGAACACAAAGGAAAAAGTCTTAAAAGCAGACGAAGCGTCTCACTTGTCCTCTGGATGTGTGCATGGGTGGATGATCCCGTTCATGTCCAGGTACAGATTATCAAACTCCACCTCGTTGGGGTTCGGCTTGGTGGTGTCCACAGGAATACGGACACCGTTGCACTCCTTTGCCTGCAAAGAAAGAGAAAGAAACAGATGTATTTCTTTTGAACATATTAACATTTCAAATTTCATCTGTTGCATATTAAACATTTTATTGGCCTGATGTTCCAAAGATTTAGGCATCTTACATATTAATGACAGGTAAAACATGTTGGTAAAACTCTTACAGAGCCAGCGATATTAATATGTACTGAGGGTATTTCCGTGTTTATAACAGTAATTTAGAGCTCTTTGGTATTATTTTTTGGTATTATATTATTTGATATTATTTTCAGATCTGTGTCTTTTTAAAAAGATTTTTGTGTTGCAGTGAGACTTTTGCATTTTTGTCAATAATTTAATGCATTCTGATAACATTTTGGCATATTTAGTAGTCGCTGTTTCTTACAGAATATTAGTTATACAGTAGTAGGATTTCTTTTGTGTGTGTGTGTGTGGTATTTTCACGTCGGTTTTTTGCAGTATTTTGGTAATAATTAAAAACTTTAACCGCACCACTCTGTTGACAGTTTCTCTTTAAGTTTTTCTCCACTGCTTTGTGAGAAAACTGCACAAATTTAAAAACCAACATGCAAAAATCGCTGAAGGTCAGCAGGCGTATTTAAAGTAGAAATGTACCGTGAAAAGTTCTTTAACTTTAAGGATACTTTAAAGATAAGGCGCTAAGCGGCTATGCTAGCAGGCTAATCACAAACCTTCTCCTCCACACTGTGCACGATGATAGACGGATACTTCCGGCTCAGCCAGCGGAAAAACGCCGGGACTCCCATCTTCTCTAAACCAACGTTTACCTTTTCCTATGAAAATATGAAATCCCACAAAACGTTCAAAACGACTAAATCTATTAAAACATGTAACTAGTCTTTATCAGTTTGGCTACATGCTGTTGGCCGCGGCCAGTTTCTACATCCGGGTCGTACGTTTTGTTTCCGTTATACGCAGCCAGCCGCGCGGCCCCACAGCGCCCCCTACAGCATCTATCTATCTATCTATCTATCTATCTATCTATCTATCTATCTATCTATCTATCTATCTATCCGTCTGTCCTCTTCATTTAAAAAAACTAAGATGTCTTCTTTTAAAAACTGAGAACAAGTTCAGAGCAAAGCTTGTTATTATTTAACGTTTCATAGCAGCTTTTATCATGACCTCAAATTCATAACTAACCCAAAACATGTCATTCGTGCTTCATAGCTCCAGTGTTAGTAAATTGGCCAATGCCACCAACAGAAACTTTTTTTTTTTGTCATGCTGTCAAAATGTTTAGATGTTTTTTATGGCTTCAACCTGGAAATGTTTCGTATGTACAAATGTCAGTTTAATTCTTCAGCGTAATCTTCAGCTAACCCTAACCCCGCCCACCCACGTTAAGTAAAGTTAACCTCATCACTTGTTGCTGACTCAGTTTTTTTCGTTGTGCGTTTTTTGGCATTAACACATACAAATATTCAAAAAATCGCACCGTGTTTGGTGTGAATATATAGTGCAACAAATTCACATCCTGAAACTTTGCACTTTTGTGTTGTTTATTCGCATCGTCTCGGTGTGTAACTTGAGGCGGGTAGAATGATGGATCATCCTGATTGGTCAGCCTGTGAGCGAGGCTGAACCACCAGCTCAGGAAACCCTGTCTCATCGTCCATCTCTCTGGTGAACTGCAGGTCGACGGCCTCGCCAATGATGACCTCGGCGGTGGTGAAGACCTGCAGACCTCCCAGCACGTGTCCCCCCACCGTCCTGCCCTCGCTGTCCGCCAGGCAGACGTGCAGGTGGGCGTCCGGGTTCAGCGTGCCCACCAGAGAGACGATTTCATACCGCCCACTGAGCTGCATCACCTGACAGACAACAACAACAACAACAACAACTTAAAGACCCTTCTATGCTGAACGCAAATAAATTACATGTCAATTAAAAACTGCATCAGTTAATGAGGATATACACATACAATGCAAAGTTTCACATCACAAAAATGTGGCATTTATAGACCATAAATGACAACAGCCCCAAGACAACAAACAACACCAAGGACAACAATGAAAAACAACAAACAGCAAATGATGGCATCCACAACAAACAAAAATAAAAACAACTACAAAATTAAGAATAGCAACACTGATACACACAACAACAAACACCAGGAACAATAATTTTGTAAATACATAGAGCTGAAGTTAAATGGCGTCAGGCATCAAGCTGTACCGCCATCAAACCGCTGAAGCGAGTAACAGGAAGCAGCATTTCCTGTCCTCTCGCTCTTCTGCAGATTATCTTCCCAAACAATGAGCACATATGTATTGATTACTCGATCACATAACCACCTCATGTATCTGCTTGGCTAATCTAGATGTGGCTTGACTCTACCGGCACAATGAACGCCATGTGACCTGCTCGCTTTGTTCAGCCATCATCATTTATAAATATTAAACCTTAGATAACGAGTATCACGCTCCCGTCTACAAGTTAAACATTAGTGCTGGAACATCTTCAGGGTCTTCAGGTGGAAACCTTCTCAGTTCCTGGCGTTTCGTTGAGTTTGGCCACGACACTGAGATGCTCAGCAGCAGTGGCGAGTTGTTACACCTTCAGTCTGTCCTCCAATCAAACCTCCTTCCAGTGACCTCTATAGGCTGCTGTCATTCCACGTAACCATATTCACAGTAACCTTTATCTGGTGAATAAAGTGATTTAACACGAGGATCAACACCTATGACAGTTACAACACGCTAACTGCAGAGACATGAACAGGATGTAGCATTATTACGCATTATGACAGGATGCTGCATCACATATAAACATGGCATAGCCTAAATCAGTGTCATTACCAAAGAAACAAGAACAAACTCACAACAACCATCACATTTACTCATACGACCAGCAAGTAAGCAAAAATGCTGTAAAACACAAATAACACAATCAGATTCAACAGGCTTCTCCACAGATTCCAGCCACATAAAAATCCATCAGACTTACCAAAGCTGCTCATCATCTGAAGACAAAGTCCATCCTCCTTTCTGTCTTTAGAAAGAGTTTAACCACACGGCTGTACATTATCGGTGCGTTTCAGTTCCAAAATGTGAAAAAAAGCGTTGTAAATCCATTTCTTCTCCTCCTTCAGCCATTGTGCGTTAAAAAACAACAGGACTAAGTAAAAATCTAAACAAAAAATCTAAAGCACTACATCTAAAAATCTAAACGTCAAGAAAGAGAGTTTAAATAAACATTAATGCTACGTTACATGCTAGCTAGGTTTACTTGAGTTAGCTAAGCTAACCGGCTCTCTTCTTCTTCTGATGAATTTCTGGCAGGCTGTTAGCTGTTAGCATAATGCTGTACTCTGATGACGTAGGCCAAGGCCAGCTAGAAGGCCCTGATGTGTAAAAGAATACGCCCAGCATGGCAAACTCAAAATCTGACTGGTTAAAGAATATGACAATCACCAACATTGTCCCATTAGCTTGAATAGCAGATTCTGAAGGCCTCAGGCTAGATTTTTTTTACCCGGAGACAGCACAGGGGGAAAATCTGATTGGATAAAAGCTCTAATTTATATGAGCTGCACTGGAAGCAGTGAAAGTGAGGGAGAGAGTACCGTAGCGATGACATGACGTTAATAACAAAACTGATGGGAACGAACTTTGTAAAATACATATAGCATTAATAAAATATATATTAAATTATAAAAACATAATTTGATGATTCTGACAATCTGTAAGCCAGCAGAGAAGGCCTTGCTGGCCCTGACGGCACACCACTGCTCAACAGTGCTCCAGCGTTGCAGAGTCACGCCCTCCACACACAAACATGACTTTATACACCAACCCTCATAACATGTCAGCAACAACAGCAGCACGTCTTTAGGTCCATCAAGAGCATTTTCTCACATCAATGGGACGTCCATAAAGATGGCGGAATAGCTTGGTTTCTGGGTCATGTGAGGAGCGATAAAATCGGAGCTTCAGACCTCATCAGAAGGCGGTGTGGGGAGCAAAACAGGAAGTGGCGGTGTGGGGAACAAAACAGGAAGCAGTAGAAGAAATCTGAGCTCTCATCATTCAACATGTGCAGCAGAGGGCAGCACACGTCATACCTCATTGCTATTAGTTGCTGTGGCGTCTGCCAGCCGCAGCGTTGCTGTGGTAACACTGCCAACGCAGGTGATGATGAACGGCGCTCGGAGCCCCCGCTCCTCCACCAACGCCCTCAGTGACCCCAGCAGCTCTGAACGGGGACCCAACCGGACCACGTGGATCCGCATGGCTGATCCTCCTCCTGCTGAACTCTGGGAAAAAAACAACTTTGTTTTCTCTTTTCTTTTAGTTTGTTTGTTTTAGAACCTTAGTTAAGAAATTATTTTTTTCATGCAGTTATGAACATGGAAAGGAGGATAAAAGAATAAAGTGGTGAATCTCTCTCTCTCTCTCTCTCTCTCTTCGCGTAAAAAAAATCAGAATAAGTAATGAAGTTCAAACTCACCATTGTTGACTGGTTGAATTTGCTTTCCTGTGTTTGTTGCAAAGACTGACCTTTGACCTCTGAGTAAAGACTCCTCCCACTGCTTTCATCTTTCCTCCCGCTGGAATGGCACATGCTCAGTAAACTGGGAGTGCAGCTTCCTGGTGTTATACCGCCTCCTGTTGGTGCAGCAGAGCTTTGCACCGACATGAAGCTCACACTTCTTTTCTGTTCTATTCAATTAATTATTTTCTGTTCTTTTCTTTCTTCATTTTTTCATTCTTTCTTGCAGCAGTGCTTCATGTCAGTAAAACACTGCTGCATCTCACTTAATAATGTGATTTCCTGTTAAAATCACATGAGAATAAAATGTCAGAGAACTCAAAATACCTCCAAATGATGGAGAGATGAAGAACTGAAGGAAAATTTAAGGAGAGATGAAGAGAAATCACTCACACATGGATTGTTTGTCATCTGTCAGTGAAGAAAAGTTATAAAACAAAAAGTAATTAAATTTTTTTAAAGTCTAAAATCCATATTTACAAACTCAAAATTCAGATGCATCATTTTCATAAAGTCACAAACAGGCTCAACTTTTTTAAATTATACTTAAGTATTTCAGGAAATTAGAAGGTAGACAAACTAGCAAAAAAAAAAAAAAAAAAAAAAAAAAAAAAAGCCATTAAAAAGGAGAGGCCAGTATTAAAATATCAAGGTCAGAGGGAAAGAATTTAATAAGAAAGAGAATCAGTCATGGGTGGCAACAGTTCTGGGATCAAGGGACAAAAGACAGACATATTCAATTCAGAACAAAGTTGATGAAGGAAAAGTGGGTTGAGGAACAGGAAGAAGAAGAAGTTGTAGTGACTCGACTAAGAACAGGACATAATGACCTAAACACTGCACATTATAGGGAAACAGCCAAGTGGTTTATGTGAACAATTCAGGAGTTAGTCACTTTGGTTGTGTTGTTGTGGTAACTGGAGGCTAACATTAGCAGCTAACTTTAACTAAAGATGTCTGCTACAGAGGAGGACACGGAGCTGAGAGATCTTCTCATCCAAAATNCTAACTTTAACTAAAGATGTCTGCTACAGAGGAGGACACGGAGCTGAGAGATCTTCTCATCCAAAATAACATTTAGAATATATGTTAACAGCATGAAGGAAGCATTTTGTAGACAGGAAGGGATGAAGAGATGAATGATAACATCAGAGCATGAAGCTAAGAACATCTTGGAATGTTGTGATGGAAAACAGGAGTGTCGATGGCTTTAGTTTTTTAGAAGAACAGGACTAATAAAGAACATTTGAGGAGAAGTGGACATGCAGCAGAGTCTAACTCCAGAAGATGGCAGTAATGCAAGTAAAAGGATGCCAACTGCTGTAAAGCCTCAAAGAAGATCTTACATGGCAGGAGTGCTGGGGCGAGAGGAGAAGGGGAGATGTCAGAAAGTGTGAAAGTGACAAGAATGAGTGCTAACAAGACTGAGGATGGGGCACTGTGCACTAAACAAGACACTAACATGATACAGGTCTGTGATGAATGTCATGTACAAAAGAGTTGGAACATGTTACTTTACATGTAGGAAGTATGAGGCACAGAAAGAGGTGATGAGGGAAACAGGGATGCAGGAATTAACGTGGATTGCTGAGTAAAGGTGAGAGGATACAGGTCAGGGAAGTGTTAAAAGTTCTGAGGGGTTTTCTATAGGATTTACCTGAGAAGGTAGGCCTTAAATAGGCCTTAAAGGTGGCGGCAGTAGGTGTTAATGCAGGATGTTAAGTATATTTATCTTTTCAGCTGTGTAAATATAATTTAAATAGATGTGTACAAAGTTGTTTTTACTCTTTTTTTATACTTTATACTTATGCACTAAGGGAGAAGCACCTGTAATTTCATTATATGTTACGTATAATGACAATAAAGCTATTCTATTCTATGTTAGTGTCTGATCCTCCGGAGCAGGAGGTGGCGGTAATGCAGCACAAGGTGGATTCCAAACCCCGTTAAAGAAGAAGAAGAAGAAGCAGCAGCAGCAGCAGCAGCAGCAGCAGCAGAAGAAGNCAGCTAACTTTAACTAAAGATGTCTGCTACAGAGGAGGACACGGAGCTGAGAGATCTTCTCATCCAAAATCTGGAAAATAACGGAGTTCTCAACAAGCTGAAGGTGAAGAAAACAAGGTTTAACGCCGTTACAGAACTTTTTAGCCTTCAAGAGCTAGCTCATTAACCGCACCTGTTAGCTAAGCTAAGGCTTTTTTCTTTTAGCTAAGGCATTAAGAGCTAGCCAGACTGCTGCTGTCTTTATTTAAATTAGTCCATCACAAGATAAAGTTGCTGTTCCGCATTCTGACGTTGCTGTGATTATTATGAGGTGATCGGAGACCTTTTCAACCAGAACACAGTTAGTTTTGTTAGCAAGCTAAGCTAACAGCTCCTGTCTACTGTCACTCATTAATAGTCACGTTATGAGCTGAACAGGTTTGACATGTTCAAAGCTCGAACATTTTCACGGAAAATTCTTCCACATTTCAGTCTACCTTCTAAAACGTTTGGTAGATGTTAAATCACAAAAATAAAAAACGTAAAAAAAAATACTCATATCTTTGAAAAATCATATGCAAGAAGCATGTGAAATAAGAATTTTTCAAGATTTTGTTTTTTATTTTATGGTGTCTTGTCAAGTTAGAATGCTATGTTCCTGATGTGCTTGTTTCCTGAAACAAATAAATAAATATATAAATAAAGTAAGAAAACATTCTGCATTGTGTGATTTCTGTAGTCACACTTGATTTGGTTCTCTGTAATACAGAGTTTGCTGATAAATAATCAGTTTGTTTAAATGTTTGTTTCCTGTTCAGCAGCAGCTTATCACTTCTGTCCTCTGTCGCCCCCTGCAGGCAGAGATGCGTGCTGCTGTTTTTCTGGCCATGGAGGAGCAGGACAAAGCAGAGGTGATGGTTAAAACTCTTAGCTAATGGAGCCTCATCTCACCACAGGGTTTCCTCTGAAATGGTGCTGAAAGATAAACACCAAGCGATTCCCCTTAAATACTGTTAAAACAAAACAAAACAAAAAACTTTCACACCTAAAGTTCAGAACTAAACTAGCAGCTACAGGAACTATCTGGAGTTGATTGTATTTTTACCATGAAGATTATAGAAAATGGAGCATTGACATTTATAGCAGCTAGTTCACATCATGATTAAGAGAGACCTTCTAAAGTATTTATTCAGGTGGACGACTCCTTGTCGGTCCAGTTTCATGTCGTTTTCCACCTTGCTGTTTATTTGTATCTTGCTGTTGGCGAGTCACATATTAACGCTTCAGTAACTCTGTTTGCTGCACTGATTACCAACGATGAACTTCTAAAAGCTTATTAAGAAAACTATGTAACTAAGTAATTAACTAATATCCATGTTGTTTTTTCTCAGAACAAAATTCCAATAGTCAATGAGAACCTGAAGAAACACCTGAACACCAAAGATGGTAAGTTTGAGCTCTTCTTTGTCAGAATAAAGGTTTGTTCTTCTTGTTACTGGATGTTTGATTTGGACTGTACGTATAATAGTACTATAATAATAATAATAATACTATAATATTGTTTTATGCACAGATGTTTGTCACTAAAAGGTTTAAAAAATGTCTGAGTCGGCCTGGATTTCTGCTGTTACAGCAGATTTCATGGAGATGTTTTGTCACAACTTTAAAAAATTAAAAGGATCAAAACGTCCTTTATATCACTCTAGTCTTTATATCACTCTAGTCTTTATTTCACTCTAGTCTTTATATCACTCTAGTCTTTATATCACTCTAGTCTTTATTTCACTCTAGTCTTTATATCACTCTAGTCTTTAACTCTAGTCTTTATATCACTCTAGTCTTTATATCACTCTAGTCTTTATTCACTCTAGTCTAACTCTAGTCTTTATATCACTCTAGTCTTTATTCACTAGTCTTTATATCACTCTAGTCTTTATATCACTCTAGTCTTTATTCACTAGTCTTTATATCACTAGTCTTTACTTCACTCTAGTCTTTATTCACTCTAGTCTTTAACTCTAGTCTTTATTTCACTCTAGTCTTTATTCACTCTAGTCTTTATATCACTCTAGTCTCTATATCACTCTAGTCTTTATTTCACTCTAGTCTTTATTTCATTCTCGTCAGTCAGGATGAATCTAACATGGACTTTTCTGACAGTTTTTAGCTTTAGCTTTAGTTAGCAACAGTTTTGCTCAGGCTTTTGGACTCTTAAGTTAAAGTTTTGTTTGTTAGTTTTTTTATGAGAAGTTTTTTTTTTTTGTTTTTTTTTGTTTTTCCGTTTCCTTGCAGGTCGCCTGGTAGCCGGGCTGATCGTTGACTTCCTGCAGGTCTTTAACTTGGACTTTACACTTGCCGTCTTCCAGCCAGAAATCAACTCGGTGAGCATCATGTCTGACTTTAACGCAGAGAAATGAGACAGAAATAAAAAGTTTAATTCATGTTGTCAGACGTTACGGCGCCGCTCGCTGTGGCGGAAAACGAACCAATCACAGCTCAGCTGTTAGAAGACTTTAGAAACATGGAATTCTGTCTGTTTTCTGATAATATATATCATATAATCATGAAACTCTGAAATGGCCAGTGTTGATTTTAATTGGTAATTATTATTATTATTATTAGGCCTGCAACATGATGATGTTCATGATAAATTGATTAGATTAAAATAGATTACTTTTTGATTGATCAGGTCATCTGGTTAGTCCGTAAAATACTCAAAAGGGACAAAATGCCTGATCCCAAATTTCATATCATCCAAGTTTACATGTCAAATTATTTATTTAACCCAAAAGATTAAATTCCAGAGATCTGAAACAACAAGCAGCAAATTATTCATTTCAGCTGATTGATTCTCGAATCATTTTACTTTCAATAGTTTTTTGGTTAACATCATTCTTTGCAGTATATTAGTATGTTATAAAGTAACACAGAACATGTAGAGGGAACATGTGACGGGAATTTTTTTGTTATCTGATCCATTTTTCTTCTCACTTCACTCATGTTTGTGTTTGCGTGTTTCTGTGTTTATATTTTTGTGTGTTTTGGTGTTTTTGTGCTTTTGTGTTTACATGTTTGTGTGTTTATGGGTTTGTGTGTTTTTGTGTTTACGTAATTTTGTTTTTACATTTTTATGTGTTTTTGTGTTTACATGTTTGTGTGTTTACGTTTTTTTGTGTTTACATGTTTGTGTGTCTGTGTTTGTGTGTTTTTCTGTTTGCGTTTCTGTGTTTATGTTTGTGTGTTTCTGTGTATGTTTTTGTGTTTGCATGTTCCTGTGTTTACATGGTTGTGTGTTTTTGTGTTTGCATGTTTCTGTCTGTTTACATGTTCCTGTGTTTACATGTTTCTGTGCTTCTGTGTTTACGTGTTTGTGTGTTTTCATGTTTGTGTGTTTGCGTGTTTGTTTTTTTGTGTTTACATGTTTGTGTGTTTTTGTGTTTACATGTTTGTCTGTGTTTGTGTGTTTTTCTGTTTGCGTTTGTGTGTTTCTGTGTATGTTTTTGTGTTTACATGTTTGTGTGTTTGCATGTTTCTGTCTGTTTACATGTTCCTGTGTTTACATATTTCTGTGCTTCTGTGTTTACGTGTTTGTGTGTTTTCATGTTTGTGTGTTTGCGTGTTTACCTGACAGCTGAGCGGCGTGGACAGTCGGGATCAGGTGTGCAGAGATTTGGGTCTGTGTGAGTCGGAGGTGAACAGGAAGTCGCCTCTGCTGCTGGAGCTCGTCAGGAGAGACAGAAACAAGGAGACGTCATCCGTGTACACAGAGGTGAACCAATCAGCCGATCGGCCAATCAGCTCAGCACGCCGTGCTGAAGCGTGTTCTCAAGCTCTTAACCGTTTCCACGTTTCCCTCATGTGCATCTTTTCCTCACATTATAATCCCGCCCACTGCAGACGAGGAAAAGACGTGAGGACAGAGGAAGTGAGAAATAAAACGTCACTTCCTGATGATGTCACACAGCTGATCAGCTGATCGGTAGTGTCGCTTTAATTTCCCACAGACACATTCTCCTATGATTAATTATTTTTATGACTTTAAACATCAACAGTTTGATTTTAATTTAAATTAGTCATGACAGTTATGATCTGAATAAACATTATTTTTCCACATTATTATTCTACATTATTATTTTTTATTATTATTTTACATTATTATTCCACATTATTCTACATTATTATTCCACATTATTATTCAACATTATTATTCTACATAATTACAATTTATTTGAATTAATTTCTCTTTTTTTAACTGTTAGTGTGTCAGTGGAGAGAAGTGTGTGTGTGTGCGCGTGTTTGTGTGTATGTGTGTGCATGTGCATAGTGGCGGGGTTCATACCTGCTGCTTTCGTACCTCGGGCTGTCCTTGTTTTTGATGATCTGGGTCAGAAGGGGGTGGAGCCTGGCAGACCAGGTTTCCTGTTGATCTCTGCTGTTGTGGTTTTTACTGCAGAGCTCAATGCCGTGTTTCTGTCTGACTAACATGCTGCTAATAAATATAATATACAAATATAATAAATACAACAAAGTTCAAAGTACTGCGAATAACAAGATTCATACCAAATAAACACATAAGAATCGAGTGAATATTAAAAATATTGTTCTTGTTAAAGAGACTCCAGATTCAAACAAAAACTTACATTTATATACATAAAATGTTTTCTAAAATACTTTACTGTGAAACTAATAATTCTTCATGGACACATCAGCACATCTGAGTGTGTCTGTTTCATAGTCTTCCTCTGATGAAGATGACACGCTGCACGTTCTTTGATATTTCAGCTCTTCCAGAAGGTTCACGTGTTTGAATATGTTTGAGGTGTTAGAAGATGTTGAAAATGTCCTGTGGAGGTTCTTTTTTCTGCTGGGAGGTTCTGAGGTCGTCGAGTCGATTCTAAGAAGTTCTAAGAAGTTCTAAGGGTCAGACAGGAAGTTCCCAATGTTTCACTTCACACGTGACACTAATTTAATTACAACAACACAAATCTTTGCTTCAGCCACACAGCAGAAGCTGGAAATGTTCCAATTCAGTAGTTTGAGGCTGTGATGTGGTTCGCTGTTTATCCTGTGACTTTTTCACCACTATTACACAACAACAAATCCACAGCGTGAAGCAAACCTCAGCACATATGTCTGACAAAACACAGCTGTGTAAAGAAACGTCACACTTCTTCCCTTTTCCTTTCCGTGTAGGAACTTTCCCCAAAACACGTCATGAATGCCAAGAGGAAGTTTGAGGTTTATGATAAGGTGAGTGAGTTTTTCTTAGTTTAGCTGTGATTGGTCGAATCAATAGTATCCTCTGACCAATCACAGCCCAGCCTGTAGCTGATTGGTGTGTTTTCTTTCTTGCAGGACAGAAGTGGCTTCGTTAGAAAAGAAGATGTGAAATGTATTTTTGCAGATTTGTTTCCCAATTTCAACAAGTAGGTCTAAAGCGATAAATACTTTCTGATTGTTTCATAAAAGATAATTTCATGTAAAAATAAGCGGTTACTGGTGCAAGCACACATTAAGTAACATGCAGCTCAATGTCCAGTTTAACAAGTGCTTAACTTGCAGCTCAACATGCATCTTAACGTGTACTTAACATCTCACATGCATCTTGTGTACTTAACGTGTACTTATGTATGTACTTATGAAACACTACTTATGTATTAACATGTACTTAACACACAGCTTAACGTGCAGCTTAATGTGTACTTAATGTGCAGCTTAATGTGTGCTTAACATGTACTTAATGTGCAGCTTAACGTGTACTTAACTGCAGCTTAACGTGTCTGATGTGTTTGTGATTTTCAGGAACATGTTGGACAGATTCATCACCGATGAGCTCAGACCTGCTGACAAACGTTTGTTTTGAATTTGAACTTTCATTTTTCTGATTAGAAAAAAACTCCACGCAGTGATGCATGTTAAAATAAGCATGTGTGTCTTCACAGCTGCAGACTTCCAGCAGGTTCTGGGTTTGTACCAGCATCTCTTTGCTCAGTGCAGACATGTGGTAAGATTAAAAAAAAACTTTCATACTGTTTGTCACTTCATCCATGAATCAAAGTGAAATCATGTTTTTATTTCTGTTTTTCCTCTAATCACATACATCACATGTACGTTTCATGATGTTACAAGTTAAATATATTTGATCCTCACTTTTCTTAACTTGTTTATTGTGGTTGCTTTTACACGAACAGTACCTGTAAACGTCTGCAGTTTATTCTGCATGTTACCAAACCTGAGGAATCTTTACCACAAAGAAATCAGACATGAGTTTTACATCAGAAACTCAGCAGTTTGATCCAGATTTAGTGTTTATGATTAGTATTAATGGATTTATTATTTAGTCTGGAAGATATTTTCTTCTGAACTGAAGAACGTTGCTGCTGCTAAAGTCTGGATCCTGATCAACACCTTATCAGAAATATTATTGATTGGTTTTTTTTAATAAATTGTAAATATCAATATTAGTATGAGCTATAAGCTTTATTGTTTCACTTTTCATGGAGCTAGGCTAGCAGGCTTTGTGCTAAGCTAGGCTAGCAGTTTCCCTCTATGCTCAGAACAACATCTGCTGCTGTGGTTGATGAATAAAATAAAAGGTGTAAAGTTGTTGTACCTGCTCAGGTGGTTCAGGACGCCGGTGACCTCAGTGACCCCACCAGCTGCTTCGGTCACCAGAAAGTCAGCAGTAAGGTACGTCTGGTTCAGTTACAGCCTAAATCACATGAAACATTTTGCTTTTAAAAAAGATGTGGTTTTTTTTTTTTTTTTTTNGTTTTTTTTTTTGTGCCGTTGAGCAGGGCACAGAGTCAAACCGTGCAGGTAAAGAAGACGTCCAGCAGGGATCCAGACGCCGCGATGAGGCCAGCAGCCAGCATTCCTGTGGCGGCCTGAAGAGGGCGCTGGATGTGGACCTGGAGGTGGAGGAGGACCTGGATGATGGCGACTCCTTCTTTGATGACCCGCTGCCCAAACCACAGAAGACCTACGGCTGGTGAGGACACAAAAGCGGTTACAGAAAACTACACATAAAATATAACACGCCATGAACGTGACCGTTAGGATAAAAGGTAAAAATGCAAATCATTCATACTTTGGCACAGACAACATATCTAACTGAAAGTAATCATTAGTTTCAGCCTAAAAACAGAGTTTCAAACAGAAGAAGTTGTTATAGTTACCGGTTCCTCCTACATGTGACAAATATGATCTCATGTTTGAATGCAGTGGTATTGATTATTGATCGTCATCAGCTTTTATGAAAGCAGATGTTTGTTATTTTAGCTTCTCAGATTTAAACTTGAACTTTAACGGGACGTTTTATTAAACATCAGGATTTTGTTGCTGCTTGTTGTTTTATGATTCTTTATCATTCAGAGCTGCTGAACTCACATCCAGTCCTTTTAATCAGACGATCAATCAGACTAAATCAATAATCAGTCATTTTATTTTTCCGTTCACATGTTTGATGAAACTCATGATGAGGTCATATTACGATGCATGTCGGTTTATCAGATCAGCTGTAGCAGATCTGCCCAATCAGAAATAGGCTTCCAGTAAAGGGGCGTGTCTGTCCTCCAGAGCTCCTCCTCCATCCTCAGAACAGAAATGAATGTGGAACGTCCTTAAAGATGGCGGACCAGGTCGCTTCCGTCATGCCAGGATGGAGGAGCAATCAGACCAGAACTTTCTTTCAGTTTGTCCTCTGCTTTTATTTCCTGTAGTTCTTCCTTTGGAGAGACGGAAACATCCAAGAGGACCGACAGTCAGAAGAAGTACGTTTGTTCATGTCAGATTTGCATCAAAACATGCTGGAACATTTCTACATACATGCTCATTCCTACAAAATAAAATGTTCTGTCTGCTGAGATGACCTGCCAAATATTTAATTATAATTAAATACTGACTCCGTTTATTTTATTTTCCCAAAAATGAATTCATCCTAAAGATACTGGGCGGGATTAATAAAAAACACGGCAACGTCACGCTAAATAAACGCCGTGACTTAAATCAGCGTCGTCATTATCAGGTGCGTTTCAGGTAAACATGAAGATCAGCGTGTTAATAAGCTGCTCCATGTTTATCCTGATTCACCTTTTACACAGGAACACAGAAACAAAAGGCTTAACGTGTTACAAGGAAACAACACAGAAACATTAACGTGTTACACAGA